>SNQJ01S0010274.1:142429-157045 GCA_010110895.2 Picea sitchensis
ATATACCGGCGGCAAAAAAAAACTGCACAGAAAAAAAAACAGTTTGCAATTCTTACAGAGCTTGCTGAAAAACGTTTTGTAATTCGGCAAGCTGGACAGAGACTGGATCTGCAGCCTGCTCTGATACCATGAAAACAAATTTGCAGCCACAGAAAACGAATTGCTGCAAAACAGAAAATGCAGAAAACGAATTGCAGGGACAGAGAATACAGAAAACGATTTTGACAGAGCCGTAGAATAGAATGCATAAACACCACGCTCTGATCTCATTATTGAATTGATATTTAAAGGAAATTACATGCAGGAATTGCTTCGTAAATAACGAAGCGGCTAACAGTCTAACACGGTGATGAAAACAAGAAACCAAACGCTTGCAGTTAACTAAACAATCAAAGAAGAGATTTGCTCCGCCAAAGGAGCAAATCGAGGAGCAAATCGCGGAGCAACTTATTCGTCTAACAGTTTGGTGTAAAAACACACACCAGAGCACAAAATCTCCCTGTTTGGACTGGTGCTGACGATGTAAATCATTTTTCCAGCTAAAAAATCTCAGTGGAATGACGTTTATCGGTCTTAGTTAACATTGTACGCGATCTTTTAAACTTTGGTCAAATCTAAACTAGTTGTTATAATGTACCAGGATACAAGTTGCTTCTGTTTTCTCTTCTAACCTGTACAACTGATTTACTTTTGTTATGATTCTGGCATGGTAAAGCTGGTCTTTGCATGCATTTTCATAGGTACATGTTATATTCAAACCTTTGAGATCCTTATACAGTCTCTGTAGTCCTCTGATGCCACTTATCACTCCTTTGTGGCAATGTATGTTGTCGAAGCATTGAATGATTTCATAAACGACATTCATTCTAATTGCTACTTTCACTTCCTTGCAACTCTGGCAGTAAATATAATCATATCTGGTTAAAAGTAAAATAATTTGTTTTCTTTATTAGGATTTCACAAAGCATGTCATTCTGTGGGAAAAACAGAATGTGGAAGAAATGCATTAGCGTTGCAATATCCTTGGGCGAGAAGAAATGCGGTTTTGTTTAAAAACACGTTAGCATTCGACCTAGTGGGCCCATTTAAGGTTCATATGGTAGACCTTGTCTTTCTTTTGTTTTTCTCCCAATCTATTTGAATTGCATAGATAGTGCTTAAGGTCGGTGGTACACTTCCTTTAGAAATCAGTGTGAAATTTTCCAGAAACAACATAGGTAGGTAGGTAGGGCTTGATGGCATCAACCTGTATTTGTTTTATCGTCCTCAACAAAATTCCTTCCATTCCAGTTGACCTCTTTTCGCAGATGAAACAATCATTATGTTGGCGCCATAATATTTTCTTGGTGCTAGAATGTCTGGAAGTATTTTCTACGATTAAGGATTTTATGCTTTAAAACCCATTGGTTCGATATCTATGACATAAAACTTATTTGCAGGTAAAGATCATAGTTTATGCAGTTTTTGTAAATAATTTTATGTTTTGGCTTAGTTTTGGAGCAACATTGGTTCATCATTTTTGTATATTTGTACATGATCCTGGGGTTGGCTTCCATTCTGGGAAAATTAGGCCCATTATTTCTGCAAGATAATGCACACGACTCTGGATTTTGGCCGATTTCTTGGGGATAAATCAGTTCATTGTTCTGCATCTTTTACAACTGACCTTGCGCACCATTCAACTTAGATTTGGGACATATTATGTTCCTCGTTTCTGCAAATTTTGCACTTGATTTCTTACAGTTTTAGATTTCTATTGGTTTTGTATTTAGTTTCCCTGGGCTCTAGAATCCATGTCAAAATACATATTTTGGTATTCTAAGAACTATTTTCATTGGATTGTTTTTCAAAACCCTATACGATTGTTTTTAAAACCCTATACAAATAAAAGTGAATTTAACATGAAAATTTGTTGGTTATTATATTCTTTGTTAAGATATGATAATAAATAAGTAGCCTAATGTGGGACAACAATGTATTCAATGGTTTTGAATTATAATACATGAATTCATGCAAACATGTACACTCATGTTTATCCCTCTCTCGTGTTTATAACAACACAAGTTATCTTCCCCATGAAATTAAATGATTAGTTGACTTGTCTATTTGGAATTAAGTGATCAACGAAAAACGTAATCTTTGTGTAGTGGCAGAAGTAAGTTTATGTTTCTTTATGGAAACTCGATAATCATTTGCAAACTCAAACATTTAAAAAAGTTGTATAGTGAATTTTAACGTTTACATGTATTTTCTCACTACAAGACTAAAACAATTGATGAAGCAAAAGTGTCTCGAACATATTATGTTCCTCGTTTCTGCAAATTTTGCACTTGTTTTCTTGCAATTTTATATTGTTGTGGGTTTTATATTTAGTTTCCCTCAGTTCTGGAATCCATGTCAAAAATACTTAATGATGATGGTGGCAACCTTTGAAACGTAAATTCCCGTCTCTTTGCATGAAAATGGATTCTATCATGAGGCTCGTCTCACCAAGAAGGAATCATTCCGATGGGTTGTGGTTAGGAATGAGAGGCAATCAACATCTACATGTCATTGATTATCACCTCCAAGGTTGGAGGTTTTTCATAGCATTCGAATTCCAAACATCAACATTGAGTAATATTTGGAGAGGATTTTCAAGTATGTGCACTGAAGTCCCTCTGTTTTTATAGTTTCATATGCATATATCAACCATTTGATTCACCTCAATTCAGGGTTTCATATTATTTCTAAGAATGTACACATAATTCTGATCACTAGTGTGATGGTTGCTTCTAATCCGATCACAATGTTGATAATATAAAAATCGTTTTTTAATAATTAATGTACATCTCATAATTAACGTTGTGATGGACACCTATGGAATTGCAATCATTCCTTCACACGATGAGATTAAATCATTTTTTCTCCTGATTATTCATCCTCTTTCTTGCTAATTCAACCATGGAGAAAACCGTCCTACCAAAAGTCACCCCTCTATACCCTAAGGTTGCATAATGGGAAACAAAAACATATAAAGGAATCAAAATATGATCCAAATAGAATGGCCAAGATTTTATCTTTTTATGAAGGATAACCTATGTTTAATAACAAGCCATCTCACATGACAACAAACAATAATAGAAAAAATAAATTCCTCTACAATACCTCCCTGACGCCTTCCAAATATGGAAAATTTCAATTTCAATAAATTTTCAAGTACGAATATTGTTAGCATGATAAGAACCCTCAAAATCCATGGATCAAGAATATTTCAACAATGTTTGCGAAGGAAAACCTGCGTTGGTAAACCTCAAGTAAGTGACAAAGCAAAATAATGTTGATGGTTTTGTCTCTAATTCATAGTCTTAGTCTCACTTTCAATTTGTTGCATCAAGGTATTTCTATAATTTGACTCTTCTTATGTAGCCAATAGATGCTTCTACCATTTATGTTGACTCATTGCTTCACCAGCAACACCAATTTTTGGGAACATACAAAATGATGCTTCCTGTCATTTCTGTTGCCTCGCCACTTTACCTGCAACACCAATTTTTGGGACATAGAAAAGCATTGGAACACATGTAATTTTTTTGTTTTTTTTTATGTTATGATGCATATCTATACGCAAAAAAATTTCGACAGGGACATCACCACTGCAGTGAAACTTGTTCAAGTTTCAAGATACACATAAAGGCTTCTTTTGGGCCAAACAGATGATGACATTAATATTGATGTGCTCTTAAATTCTATTTTTTTCTATTAAAAATTTATTATTTTAGTAGTTTCACATTAATGTGGTTAAAATGAAATTGGTTAAATGTTAAATATTTTAATTTTATATTGTTGGAATGAGAATTTATGTTTAAAATTAAATCTTATAAAAAATAAAAATATCATTTTTTATAATTTAATATTAATCTAGTTAAATGAAATTCATTAAATGTTAAAGATTTTAAGTTTTATTATCAAAATTTAGTTTAAATATATATTATTAAATTTGTTATTTATGTTTAAATCAAATTTTATAAATGATATGTATTATTAAATTCATTTTTTTATAATAATAATAATAATTTAATTTTAAGATTATGATCGAGTTAGATATCCAATTGGTGTATAAGACTCCCTTATTTGTGGAACATTAAAATACTGACATTTTTTTTTTTAAATTGACATAACTCTAACCTATTAAATATTAAAAAGTTAAAAATGTAAATGTTGCAAGACAATATATTAGCTATCTTCATAACTAACAAAGACTATATATTAGCAATCTTCATATTCTTTTAAAGTTGTAAATGTTGGTATCACATTATAATAGCAAGGGTGAATGCTTTGTATGCGGAGGTGCGAAAGATATATGTGTGGGTGTTGATTGTGTGGGGATACACCTATGTAGAGATGCATATGCGATATCTATTCAAACTATATATATATAACAAGTTCCAACTATTCGTTAAATGTGTGGAATTAAATTGCCTACTAAATTGTCGAAGCCAGTCCTGCCATAAGTTTTTGTTTTGATTATAGCCGACTCATTTATTGCAATTTTAGTGATAACAATCTTTGCAACGAAAACATTTTATTAAAAAATAGGAAAAATTGTAAGTTGTTCAATGTCAGGGAAAACTTTGTAAATAAGTAAAGTGTTAGAGATATATATCTTCCGTAGAGTTATATCTTCGACAGATATATATCTTCGACAGATATATATCTTCGACACACACATATATTTCACACAACCAAATGTTCTTGGAGTGCACAGTGACATATGCGTTGTACAATCAACAAAATCTAGCATGGACACTTGTGTTGGTGATCCATATCACCCATCCTCGTGGTTTCTCACAATTTACAAGCCGACATTTCCAATTGTTCAATATTAATGATCCTGATCAGTGATCTAATTTGCACAATAAATAATTGATCTATAGAAATCTCATTTTCTAAGTTTGAATCTCTCAGTTTGGATGCTTGTATTTATTTTAAGAGACAATGTTTATTATAAAAAGAAACTAATATAATACAAACAAAATTCTTCTATGAAAAGAATGCGCACATTAAAATTGTGGAAAGAAAAGAATATCCCACGCACGTCCACACAGACATATCCATTGGATAACCAAGAATCATCCTAACTTGAAACCTTGTGCAGACAATTAATATCACTAATCATCCCACACTACTGCACTTCGCAACTACACGCTTTTAATAGTTTACAAAATCCTTTCATTCATATGTTTAACTATTTTTTTTTGGTCAAACATATATATCTATGGGATAGATAATTGTTCCGCACAGAGACACCATCCAGAAATATATATCGTTCAGACATCCACACATAAATATTCTTGAAAAATTTCTAACATACAACAATTAAATCAAAAACTAAATATTCTAATCATGACCATAATGAAAACATTGACAATGGAGAAGCTCGGTCAACTAAGCATAGACAATGAAAGAAAGTCTTAAGAAAGGACCTGGCACTATGTTATTGAGTTTTTACAATGTGATACAAGGTTTTTAAAGAATTGCATAGATTCCAAAATATCATTTCATGGAATGAAATTTCATTTCTACGTATGAAAAGAACAAGTTATTTCATTAAAAAATGATAAAGACTTTGAACTTAAAGCTATCAAATCTAGAACCATAAATTATAATCATTTTTATAATTAAAACAATACCTAACAATGGAGCACATATCAGTTAAAAATATTAAGAAGAAGATAAAACACAATATATATAAAGAAAGTTAAACATCTATGAAATTCTTAGTAATTAAGTACATATCAATTAAAAATATCAAGAATAATGTTTATATAGGAACAATTTGCTAATATCCATTAATAATATAATAATTTAGCATAAATATTAATATAGTTAAGACATATATATAAACATGAATGTTATGTAACTCAATAAACAACACAGATTTAATGAGCAATGAAAGGCCTAAGAAATGACCTGGCACTATTTAATAGACTATTTACTATATTAAACAAAATTTACTAAGCATAGCATAGAGTTCAAAAGATCAACTACTAGAATGAAATTCAATGGCTACATATGCATGGAACAGAGCAAGATATTCCATTGAAAAATGATTGACAGTGAACATGGGCTTGGAAATTCTTTCCATGAGCAAAAGTCTAGAAAATCAACATCGATTTATGCCAAAACAATATCTTGGCAAGGTAAAAAAATATACAATTATTTTTTCAATAATCTTTGTAAATTCCAAAATATTTAGTGGGCAAGTTCCAAAAATATACAATTGTATTTTAATAATATCTATAAAAATTAAAACCATTTGTCCAAACGGACTGGGATTGGGGCTCTCGCAGACCATAAAATAGAACAAAGACCTAGAACAAAGAAATACACATAGTTAGAAATGGTTGTTAGGTTATGAAAAAACATAGAACAGTAAATTTTGGGACATTATAGAGCGATGAAAGAAAAGAAGAGAAAACACAGATGAAATGCTTGCTTGATTAGTTACCAAGAAAACAATTTTGTGTTGCTCTGATTTGTTTGTTGTGCATATGTAGCTCGCTTTATAGGAGTTTTTAGTTGGACTACTGTTGAACTGTATCTGATGCTTATTCTGGGATGAAAATTTGTTCCATGGCCTTCTTGATCTATTCATTAATGTAGCCTTTGATTGGCCCAATGGTTACTTCATGCTTAACTCGAAGAGAGAAAATATGCTCTACCACTTCTTTTCATTCCAATTGGACTTGGTCGATGACAAAGGAGTAATATTCATTGTTTTTGAAAAATGTAACAAGCCATTGTTTATGTTCCTCATCGTCAAATTCTTTGAGACTGTCGAAGTCATTAGACGATATAGTTTTCATTGTGGCTAACTAAGTCTCAAGCTCTTCTTTTGGTGATTATGGTTGAATTCCTGAAAAAAGTTGGGTCGTTTAGATGGTATCAATTGCTTTTAAATTAGCATCTTCTCTTTTCTCCATGGATGTTTTTGCACGCAACTATTGCACCTTTCAGTACATTTATTTGTGCTTCCCAACCTGCCTTTATTTTCTTTATCCTTTCTTCTGATGGAAATCGTTTCTCAATTCTTTGATACTCATTCATACTAGTGAATCGTGTGACAAAAGTACTTACCTCATTTTGATAATAGGCTTGATCATGCTTCAAATATTTTCTCAAATGTTCAATAAAATTTGTAATCCTTTTTGAAAGATTACGTAGAGTGATACCGAGCTTCTATGCCTGTCATTTTATGTCCAGTCTTCTATTAATTTTTTCAGAAACATAGCTTCTGATTGCATTCAACAATTGATGTGATTTTCTCATTGGATTTGAGGTTCCAGGAGTACTTGTAAGGTCCTTCTCTGCTGGTAGTATGAACACTGGATTTGCAAAGACTGTCTTCAAATATAGTGCGTCCTCAAGATAACTTATTCTCTTGTTCAATATAATAGAATGTACCTCCTGTTCGAAAATAGAATCGAAAATGACATCTCCTATGCATTGATGTAGTTTCATGAGTGAAAATGGTCCAATTATTGCAACATCCAAGTCATCATTTGATTTTTGAATGACCTTTCTGTTTTTAAGACTAACCTTGTCTATATGTAGTTTCCTTTGCTACTTGTTGTATTGAGTGTTGTGCAACTTCAAGGAGTGTTGCTCAAACAACATTGGTTCTTCTCTCGCGAAATCCCATGCAAGATTCTCTCTTTTTGCAATTCTCTGCACTACCCAGATGGGTAGATTTTTACTATCAATCTGCATATCATCAACACCTCATGGACTTCCTTGAGTTCCTAGGATTCCTAAATCTTTGGGATTTTCTATTTTTGGGGTATGTTTCCTTTTTTTTTTTGTGAGACTACATGTGCACATTCAATATTGACATGGTGTGGTTTCTCTCTTCCATCACCTCCAACACATGTGTCATTACTCTCTTCTCTATTTAGATTTTGTTGTTTTTTTCTTTGTCTAGAGGAGGATCTGTTACAAGTCTGGGGATTTGAGGAAGAATGGACAGTGGTGCATCTTTTTCCCCTTTGTATTGTTTTTCCTTAATTTTTGGTATTGGAGCTTATTTTTGTTCGCAAGTCCTCAGTGCATCCACTGGTGTCCTTTTTGGGGAAGGTGGCACTAGTTTCCTCGTCAAATCTTGTGAACAAATTATTGTACCTTATGGATTTTAAGTATTGGGAAGAAAAACCCTAGGGGTCAAAACCGGCTAGAGATTGTTCTTCTTTTAGATAAATGCACTAAGTTTTTATGAGACTTCTTTTAGATGGGCCAGATTCTTGACTGTTGCGTCACCAACTCGAAAAGACAATTTAATGAACTGTTTTTTCTTTTCTTGTCAAATGAAATGCACCAAGTTTTATACTAGTGGAAAACTTCAGTGACAAAATATCTATCATGACAAACATAGACAATAGAAAGATATTTTATTAGCAACCATACATCCATATGTATGTATGGTTTTCATCTTGAATGCAGATTCCCTTTTCATTCATAAATTGCTAATCTTTGACTGAGTTATTCTCGTGAGCTCTACCCCAACCAACATGTGTCTGAACTGTTTAACAAAACCATCTTGAAAAATATAAAAAATGAATCTTTCTTTACATTTAGATAGCACTGGGTTCCAGAATTGGATTGGTTCCTTATGTATATTTACATTCTCTTTAACATGGAGGCTATAAAATACCTTGCAATAAACAATTATGAACACTAGATATGCATCCATATAAAAACTTTGAAACCTTAAGTAAATGTCTAATTGAAAGTAAATTTCATCTGATATCACCCGTACCCAGTCAAACATGGAATCCCTCCAAAAGGTAAAGTACAATGCATACAGTGTTGAGCTGAGTATGTCTGAAGTCAAATTCCACCTAGCTACATGCACGAACGACCATGAAAAGTCTTGTTAAATGTCTCTTGCAACAAAGTTATGTCAATTGTTGAAATGTTGCTAGACATATTTGCAGACGATAGCACAAATTCTCTCAAAATATTGACATCGCCTGTCTGGGACACTAGGAACGTGTCTTCTTCCGCAAGCTTGAAAGGTTTATCTGAAGTAGGAAGATGAATCATTTTGTTGAATACCTTCAGAGTAAGAAAGAATGCATTTTTTCCTTTTGTTGTGACCTTTATAATTCTTGTCCTGCAATCGAATCTTCGAGCACACCAGGATACAAGTTCCTTGCAATGAAAAACATTAGGTACACAACCAACATTTACAAGTACTGTGTTCTAGAGTTTTTATTTTTATTTTTATTCTACTCTTTCTCAATAACCACTCGTAGAACGTAGACAAATGGAAATTATTGTTGTCTCTAGCTAGTGAACTGATAGTATCACCGCAAAATGGTTGGGTTTTCTTTCTACTTTCCATATGATTGTTTTTTAAATCGACCTCACATAGGTCAAGGTTAGAAATAATAAATTACCGAGGCCCATTTTATTTAAAGATAACTGCATGCCACATATTTACTAGGATATCCTTTGCACACATATGAACTATTTTTGGAAGACGCATAATCACAATTAGGAATTACTAAGCAATGCATAGAAAAACGAGACATTTTATTTTCATTATTTATGATCACCATGATTTCTTCGTGAGTCGATGCAAATCAAATTGTCATAAAATATTTCGTTTTAGTGCAACTTACATCCATTTCGAGAATCAGTGCTGGAAAGGTATTAGATTTGTATAGGATGTCAACTACGGAACATATGCATGTGCCACATACAAAGATAAGGTAGTATCAAAAGAATCAGTTCATGGTGGAAAATTGCTAAGTAAAGAGGTTTTTTGATAGGAAGTGTTTTGGGATGCCGTTACATCTTGAATTAGTACATTCTTTGGATGATGGTTGTGAAAAGATTCAATAGAAGTTATTAATTTACAGTCCTTGTCAACTGAAAATTTATACAAAGCTAGTCTCCATGCCATATTCTTTAAGATTGGTAAACAAATTTGTCTATCAACTTTCTATAAACTGTATCTGCTATATGTGTGTTACTTTAAATGCAATTTGATATACGTGAAAGCTATGAATAGTACATTATAAAGGTGGAATTCTTTCAAAGGCCAAATACATAGGGAATATTTAGTAACATGCTCTTTTCATAGTTGACTTACTTACCGGTACGTGAAATGGTTAAGAGAGGGCATTGGGAAGATCATAGAAATCCATGACATTTACTTCGCACAATTGCTTACCAGCCTCCGTTTTTTTGCAAATATCACAAAATATATGTTCCATATATAACTTGGTTATCATGCAAATTTGGTTGCTTTCCATAATCCATGGTGCTGAATGAACATTTACTTCGCACAATTTCTTAATAGCCTCCATTTTATTTTGAAAATCTGAGAAAATCTACCTGCCATAAAACACTTGGTTATCATGCAAATTAGGTTGCTTGTTAGAATCCACAGTGGCCAACCATTTAAAATGGAAAAGTGCGACAACGCCAGACTGGGAAAGATGATGGTGACCAAAATTTAATAAGCAATTTAATTCTGTATTTGTGACGTATGGTTGGCACGAGTGCATCTCTGATGCATGCACCAGAATTTAATAAGCAATTTAACTATGCAACTATAGTAGATGGTTGGAATGGGTGCATGTACCGGTGCATAGGGGTGCATGTACGAGTCTCAAATTTTCGATGTTCCACTCTCAAATGTTTGTGTTTTATTTACTAAGTGTTTGTTGTGCTAAAGATGTATAATTGAGTTTTATTAAAAAATAATAATTAACATTTTATTCAATTAATAAACAATTATTAATGTTTTAATTATCCGTATAGGATTGTATAAAAAAGTTTATAAAATCCTTTTTACACCAACTAATAGACATCATTATCAAATACTATGTTATAGACTTTAGCCACAATTTCTATTATTTACACGAATTACAACCACCTACAAAAATGAATACATCGTTTTCTATGTGTTTTATTTAGTAATTGTGCAAAGGTGTGGAAGCTATATCTGTGCGGACTGTATGTCTATACTGTAGATGCATAATTATCTCTTATTAAATTAATAATTAAATTTTATTCTTAATATGCATATATACATAAAAATCGTATTTTTAGCAATATCCATATGCGTAATAATATTTTGTTATTGACAACATTGATAACCGTTCGACTAAGTGTTGATTGTGTAGGGATATTCCCGTGTATAGGTGTAGAAGCTATATGTTTTTGGACCATAAGTCTGTGTTGAATATGTATAATTAACTTTCTCCTCACACGCTACTAATTAATTTTTTTAAAATTAATAAATAATTATTGATCTTTTAATTCTTTGTATAGTAGTATATTAAAAAAATTTAAAGATCTGTGAGGACTCTATATCTATGCTATAGATGTATGAAGATATATATGTTTAATAATATATTATAAGTTAAACATATGTATAAAATAATTTTGTTCACTTTATATTCTTATTTTTATTATATATATATATATATATATAGCTAAAAGGCATTTTGTTAAGCATATGCTAGTGCTAAGGTGCAAAAGGTACACGTAGACGGGACACAGAGACATTGTCACAGAAAGGGGTTTCACACAGCCTCAAAAAATCTCTAAGTAAAAAAGGATTTTGATTAAGGAATTCTAAATAGATATTAGGTTTACCGAAGAATTTGATACAACATTTGCATTTAGAGTTTTGTATTGCAATGAAAGGTACATGAGCTATGATGACTAAAAATATTCCTTTTGTTCGAAAGTCTCCAAATTAGATATGTTTTCACTTTAAATTTTCCACATTTCATGTAGGATTTTAAAATTGCCATATCTTTGTAGTGCACAAATTTATATGTCCAATACTAGTGCAATCTGCACAGATTTCTCAAGCGCTTGCAAGATTCTAGTCTATTTGCAGTTTCTTTACCTACAATGCACATATGCACACCCACGCACTCCTGGATTCCGTGCACCCATATCTTCATCCTTCCTGCATACTACACATGTGTATCCTTGCAAAGAGTACATTTATTCTATTTTTTAAGAGCTGTGTCGAGATATCAAGAAAATCATTGCACTGCACTCGTAGTAATTGGGATACTTACAAAATGAAATATGTTTGCGATCCACTGAATCCTGTGGAAGTTTCATTTTAATTAATTACATATATATGTACATTGAATATTAATCGTAATGTTGACCGGGAGAAGATATTGTAGTTGTTTTTTTTTTTCAATTCTATTCATCTGGCAATTGCATACAAGTTATTGGAGTCAAACATAGCAATATAAATTATCTTTTTTGACATCCTACGAGGACACAATGTTAAATTTTTTTCTTTGCATTAGGATGAAACAAATGGGTTGGAAATGAAATCACTATGGTACTTATCTTATTACAACTTCAACAATTTATAGTGCATTGAAGCAATAGAAGAAAACAACTGTCAGAATGCCATGGAAAAAACCTTTAGAAACATAAATGTTGTCGAGGAAGAATGGGGGGAAAATGCTATTGAAGAATTGTATACTTTTGTGAAATTTTCAATCATCGAATACAAGTGACAAACTCATGGAAAATTTATGCCATATATAGATTTTATTTTAAAAAATTGCAATTGACTAAGTTTCCTATTGAATATCTGGTTTAATGCAACAACATAACAATGTTTGTTTTATTGGAGTTTGATTGCATTTGATTCTATATATGCCAATTAGAATATTATTGTTAGTGATTGTCTATGAGACATTTATCACAGACAGAAGAGAAATATAAATAATATTCAGTCATACCAAGTTTCTTAAATCAATGGAAACTACACCAATGATTCCATGGGACGCTATAATCGATAAATGAGATTTTTTAGAGATCTAGTTTCACCCACCTAACAAACTGAATTTGACACGATATGTTTTTTGCTTCTCAATATAACAAGCATCAAAATTCCTAAGTTGATTTTTATGCAAAACCTTTGTCACATGTTCTATTATTTCTTGCACCATATGCAAATATAAAAAATTTGATTCAAAAAAGCAGGGCAATATACAAATGCATATCAATATCTTTAAGAAAAACAAATGTAGTTTCCATTTCTTGTACAACGATAGCAAAAAATTGTTTTTAGCAACAATTTTTTACACCAACAACATAGATTCATATCACATTTGCAAAGAACACCAAATTCGCCAAAGATACCAAGGTTGAGTTACAAATTCCAAAGAAACGACAATAGTTGAAGCATCAAATAACAAAAGTTGCTCGAATTGCATTCTAGACTTTGTAACAATATATCAATGTTGTAATGTAACATGACCAACAACATGCAAATATATAGTCTAGTGCACATCAAAATTTTGACATAATTGAATTGCAAAGAATGCAATAGATCGCCATTGTAATGCCAACCGTGTCCAACCAACAAATTTGTCTCAATGCATACGCTATTCCTGGTTTCCAATAACTACAAAGGAAATATGTATATACAATGTATCTGACATTATGCATCAACATTTTTTTCAATATAAAAAATAATAACTAGATTATAGTTATAGTATTTGTACAAATATATCCAAAAGAAATAGACAAAAGTCATTGCAGATGCACGATGGCACTTTCCTCGTTCAATCTCTATCCCACATGTAGCACAACGTTGTCGTCGTTTAAGGTAAATTCTCCATTTACTCGAAAGTTGTGCAACATATAAGCTATTTTGGGTTTATTTTGCAAATATGTTTCATATTGCATTTATGTTAGGCCAAGAAGCAGTTCTTGTAATATAGATTCCTAGGTGATGCATTGCACATTATTGTTGTGGATTGTACATATAGCAATAACCATAAAATGTTTATATACAAAACGACATCTCTAACTACATCTTACACAGTAAAAAATTGCATTTTTTATTAAATATAAAGAAGACGCCCCTATAGGAGAGTTTCAAATTGCATAAACGTGTTCAAATGGAGTTCAATATGCATTTTCTGCTATCATTGTACCTTTGACTTGTTTATACAATACAAATTTTAATAATTTAGGCTATATATATATACGTCTATGTTTTCAAATAGTCTTGTACATGAGATTTGTAGATAGAGTTGTGTTGATGGGTCTAAATTAGCCTGAAACGATCAAGGGGTACTCTCCAATACACGGTCCCAAATAGACTATCCACCATTTGGATTAGGAGTCCCATCTGGAATTTGGTCCAGCTGCCATTGATACTATTTTTTGGTTTTTTGTCTCGTTACGGTCTGGTTTACCGATGAGGGTGGATGATGAGTGAATATTGTAAAATTTCATACCCCAACCCAGTTTCAATCTCGTTGATTTTTCAACCAATGTTTAATGCCCAAACCCAGATTTATAACAACCAATTAAACTCAACAAAAAATAAATTTCAGAACTGAAACATGAAGATTCATAACTTCATTTTTAACGCAGAAATAAAAATATCAGCAGGACATAAACTTAGAAAAATATTAACACAATGATTTTCGATCTAACAACGACCCTGGAAAAAACCATAAGGGGAAAACCAGTGAGAGAGGGATTTTTTATTATTTGGGAGATTCAAAGAAATTTTGTTACAACATATTCATCTTTAGAAATTTAATGACAAAATGATCTCGATAACCG
>SNQJ01S0010274.1:168464-183326 GCA_010110895.2 Picea sitchensis
GCATCAGTCTGATATCAGTCATCTTGAACTCTGAAGAAAGTCTCTCCTTGCAACTATTGATGAGTCTCTCTGCCCCTGTAATGAAAAGATCATCCACATATAGCAGGAGAATGAGAGGATCCTCTCCAACCACAATTAAGTATAGGTTGGGATCCACCTCACCCTTCTCAAAGCCCAACTTCTGCAAATAGGCATCAATCCTTGAATACCAAGCTTTGGGAGCTTGTTTCATCCCATACAATGCCTTCTTCAGTCTACACACATGCGACTCTCTACCATGCACCTTAAATCCCAATGGCTGCTCAATATACACCTCCTCATGTATAAGACCATTAAGAAATGTGGTCTTCACATCCATCTAGTGGATCTTCCAACCCATCTTTGTTGTAATGTATATCACTGCCCTAATCGAAGTGTATCTAGCCACCAGTGCAAAGATATCATCATAGTCGTCTCCCTCAACCTGTGACAACCCCCGACCTACAAAGAAATCTTTGTACTTCTCAATGCTGCTATCTGCTGCATGCTTGAGTTTATAGAGCCACTTGGAAGTCACCAGTGACTTCCCCTCAGGTCTAGGAACAACTTCCCAGACATCGTTTTTCATGATGGAATTGTACTCTTCCATCATGGCATCTCTCCAAACCTGTCTATGAGTAGCCTCCTCAAAAGTGGAAGGCTCAGACTCTCGAATACTACTCACGTTCGCAATGTAGATGCAAAACTTCTAGGGAGGTTTACTCTCCCTCACTGCTTGTCTTGGATTCCCCACTGAAACCTATGCCTTCCTAAAAGTATCCTGAAGCCACTTTGGATTCCTCCTCTATGAAGTAGTGTCCCATGGAGGGGACTCTCCCTTATCAACCCCATCTCCTGAAGACATTGATCTTGAAGTAGACTTTGGAGTACTTGATCCTAAAACCTGTGGACCAGTAGCCTACGAACCTGAACCCTGTGGCCCTGTCACCTGTGAACCTGTCGTCACCAAAACTAGTGGCCCCAAACTCTATGTCACTGTAGTCTATTGCAGACTCACCTGAATCTGAGGTTAATACTTCTCACCCATATCTGTCCCTCTAGAATTCCTAAAGGCTCTGTCCTCCTCAAATCTGACATCGCTCCTCAAGACAGTCTTCCTCAAGGACGGAAGGTATATACGGAAGGCCTTTGAGGTCTCTATGTACCCAAAAAATATTGCTCTCTCTGTTGTGGGATCCATCTTTGTCCTCTTCTCAGAAGGGACATATGAATAAGTGATGCAACCAAAAATCCAAAAGTGCCCCACCTCAGGCATCTTCCCAGAAAAATCCTCCTCAGGAGTCATTCTCCCCATAGCCTTGTGAGGACTCTTGTTCTGCAGATAGACTATAATGTAGAATTCCTTAGCTCATATAAATAGCGACAACCTCTGATTATGTAGCATGGCTCTTGCATCCCCAACAATAGCCTTGTTCTTCCTCTCTACAACCCCATTCTTGTGTGGGTTGTAAGGAACAATAAACTCTCTCTTGATGCCCTCTCCTACACATAAATCCATGAAATCCTTGGAGGTATACTCACCCCCATTGTCTATCCTTAGAACTTTGATTTTCTTCCCTGTCTGGGTCTCCAAAAGAGCTTTGAACTCTTGGAATCGACTGAAGACATGTCCTTTGGTATTCATGAATAAAATCAAAGAATTCTATGAGAAGTCATCAATGAATATAACATAGTATAGAAAAACATTCAACGATGTTGAAGACATTGGGCCACATACATCTGAATGAATAAGATCAAGAATCCCCGCTGCTCTACTGTCACTGTTAGGAAAAGAAGTCTTGGTGTACTTTCCCAAAGCACACCCCTTTCACAACTCATGGTGCTCTGAACTGAAATATGGAACTCCAGTCACCATCTCCCTCAGTACTATCAAATCCCCATGGTTAAAATGTTCCATCCTCATGTGCATAGCTCACATAGGTCACTGCTGTTGGTAGTATGAATCAATGCTCTCGCCGGTTGGAACATTATCTCCAACAACCTCTCATGCTACTAATGGTGTGATTGGAACCTCCCACGCTGAGACCTATTTGACGCACGTCAGTCACACCAATCCCAAATCCAATAATTCCAATACACAAGGTACTCCTACTCCTAATCCTTCCATCGGTAAGATCGCCAAGGTTAATTCTGTTCAATCCACGCCTACCAGGAAAAATCAAAGTAAAAAGAAAGGAAAGGGTAAGAATAAGGAGGACAAGAATAATAATCCACGATCTGATAAAGCCAACACACAAACCGTTGATGAGAAAGACAAATGTAAACCTCGTTACCCGTGCCTTATTTTTGGTGACGATCATTACACGAAAGATTGTCCAAGATGTGTCGAAGTTACTAAGTTCCTCCAAGGGACCGGGAAACCTTCTACACCTACCATTTTTTCACAACCTTTCCCTTCTCAGCAACAAGCCCAACTAGTCATTCATGACCAAAAATCTCCTTCTACCTCATCCTATGTCCTTATGTGTACTAGTGATTCTAAAAAGAATGAAGTTGCAGTCGCAACTCATGCTGAAGATTACTCTCTGTCCAAAGAGAAAGTTGATGATATACCACCTTCGTTGGTTCAGCCCTCTCCCCCAACTTCACCTCCCAACGGTCCTCTTCATCTCGAATGATCGGGTCTTGATACAGTTCTTCGTCCTCCTCCCAAGGGTGTTTTTCGAAAGTCTACATTTAACCTTCAAAGTCGTGCTGCACAAAACTACAACATTGTAGAATATCTTGCGCAAGCACCCTCCACGATGTCAGCTCTCGATGTCCTTCAAAGTTTCCCTGCTCAACAGAAGGAACTGTTAAAGGTCATTGGTGGAATTGATCCCATGGATACTAATATAATAATCTTTGACTTGGAAGATCACATTCCAAGGCTTCCTGCTCAGTTAGCATTTCAGATGCAAGTTGTTGTTGAGAACAAGAATATCTGTAGAACTATTATTAACTTATTGATGAAGGATCCTTGACTTGCGTCATGTTCGTCACTTGTTGGAAAGACATTGTCTCTCCTACCTTCACTGAATCACACATTACACTTAAGGCCTTCAATGGTACAGTCTTTAAAACCTACGGTGTTCTTCCCTCGTTGTTTATTACTTTGGAAGGTAAATCGGTCAATGTTGAGGTTGAGGTATTCGATGCACCTCTTTATTACAACCTTGTACTTGGCCGTAGCTGGATTGACTCCATGCGCATAGTTGTGTCTACCCTTTTCCATGTGTTATGTTTCCCGCACCAAGGAAAGGTCATTACTATTGACCAATTGGCCTTCTTTAATTCGGATTCTCATACTAGCAACATTCCCTTCATTTCGAAAACACCTCCTGGTTACGAGAATGTCGGCATGGGTCTTTTGAAAGATTCAACTTTGATGGGTACATTTCCAATCACACCACCCAATATTCCCCCTACTTTCGTTGCCTCTATTAACATGATATCCACCATTGTTAGTGAAACCCCTGAGTAATATGACCCATGGGTAGTACCTAGCCCTGGTGATTACTCTCGTTATGGAAACCAGATACCTTTAAGTCTGGTTGAATCTTCTTACCAAGCTATTCAATCGACAACACCCTCCTCTCCTTCTTTCTGTGATTCATCTCCTGATTCATTTCATGTGATATTTCCTACTGATGAGATGATCATGTTAGTCATGTCTATGGAGGACACCCCCTGGGATGATGGACATCATCAATCCATTCTCTTTCTAGAGCATGACACCATAGAGAGTTACCAACGGATTTTGACTCTGTCAACCGTTGTTGTCATTTTTTTAGTTCCCTAGTCATCACACAATGTTTTGTACAAAGGGAAATTGAGAAACATTTCCCCTACCATGCCTCTCAACATATCTATTAAACCCAGAGTCATGGAGAATGTTCATATTGGAGCCTCATGTTCTATCGACGAGGTTCACAAATATAAATCCCTTTTCCAATAATTCTGCGATGTTTTCACTTGGAGTTACAAAGAGATGCCAGGTATCGATCCTGATAAAATTGTACATGAGATCAAGATGTACCCGGAGGCTAAATACGTTCGAAAAAGACTTCACCCAGTGCATCACGCAAAGTTGTTGCTATCAAGCTTGGAGTTGAAAAACTTCTTAAAGCTGTCTTCGTCTATCCCGTGGCCTTGACTGATTGGGTATCCAATCTAGTTTCGGTGAATAAGAAACAAGGTACCATATGCATCTGTGTATATTATAGGGACATCAATAAGGATTTTCCTAAGGACAATTACCTAACCCCCTTCATTGACCAGATCGTCGACGACTGTGCCGACAACGAAATCTTCTCTTTGATGGATGGTTTCTTCAGCTATAATCAAATTAATATTTTATCCACGGACCAACACAAGACCGCTTTTATTTTCCCTTGGGGAACCTTTTCTTACCGGAAATTACCCTTTTGTCTCAAGAATGTTGGCGTGACTTTTCAACGTGCTATGTCTTATGCTTTCCATGATATTAAGCACATTGTGCAACCCCATCTTGATGATCTACCGGTGCATTCCATGCGCCGCCAAGATCACTCGACACATTCGAGGGCCATTTTTGTACGCTATCGTTATTATCGTATCCTCTTAAACCCACACAAATGTGTCTTTTGTGCGGATTCTGGACGACTACTTGATTTTATTTTGTCGATACATGGGATTCGCATAGGCCCTTTGAAGGTTGAGGCTATTCTTAATCTACTTCCTCCTGCCACTTTACGCCAACTCCAAAGTTTGCAAGGGAAGGCAAAATTTTTACGTCGCTTCATCCCCAATTACACTAAACTTACGAAAGGATTCACTCGGCTACTCAAGAAAGGTTACGAGTTTGTATGGGATGATACTGCTAACAAAGCCTTCGAAGCTTTGAAACTTGGCTTAACCCGTACACCATTACTGTTTCCCCCTGACTATAACTAAGATTACTTCCTCTACTTAGCTTCTTCGGACTCTACCATTGCCATGGTATTAGTCAAAGAGGATGATTCACATGATGAACATGTTATATACTATTTGAATCGGAGTCTCACGACCACCGAGAACAAATACCTCCATGTGGAGAAACTGGCCTTGGTAGCTGTGCAAGATGTCCAACGTTTTCCTCATTATATCCTATTACGTAAAACCACTTTTATTTCTGATTGCAACCCTATGAAACATATCCTTACATGAAAATTGATAGGGGGCAAGTACTCCAAATGGATAGTGATTCTCCAGGATTTTGACTTAGAGTTTGAACGTGTGAAGTCTAAGAAATCTTTGGTTTTTGTCGAAATGATATGTGACCTTCCCTCCACTGAGACAGAAAATGTGGCAGAGGATTCCTTACCTGATGAATCCCTTTTTCTGATCAGTTCTGATGACTTATGGTATGGAGATATCATCATCTATCTCTAGACTCAAACTTTCCATCCCTATCTATCTAGTACGGATCATTGTTGTATAGGATATCAAGCCCACCAATACATCATTCTTGGTGATACTCTTTACTGCCGCGGTGTTGATTCCATTTTTCGACGATGTCTCACTTACGATGCAACTGAGAAAGCTTTGAATGACTGTCACTCCAGAGCATGTGGCAATCTTATGTTTAGGTATGCCACTGCCCAAAATATCTTATGAGCAGGTTATTTATGGCTTTCTTTGTTTAAGGATTGCATCACTACTGTCCAGAAATGCCATGCTTTCCAAACTTATAATAACAAGATAAGATCTCATCCTACTCCCTTACATCCTGTAGTTTTCGTTGGTCCATTCACCAAATGGGGCATTGAATTCATGACATGTAACCCTCACTTGGTCAGGGGGCATGGATACATCATTGTAGTTGTGTATTACTTCACTAAATGGGCCGAGGCGATGCCTACATTTGATAACAATAGGAAAACTGCAACATTGTTCATATTCAATCACATCATTACTAGGTTTGGCGTCCCTCAAGCTATCATTACTGATCACAGTAGCCATTTTTATAATTTTATGATGTCTGAAGTTATTGAAAAGTTGGGTCTTTGCCATGAAAAATCAATCCCCTATTACCCACGGGCCAATGTCTAGGTTGAAGCAATCAACAAAGTTCTCATTACTATGCTTCGACGAATGATAGGAATTCATAAGACAACCTAGCAGACGATGTTGTTTTCAACATTATGGGCCTATCAGACATTTGTCAAGTCTGCCATGGGATTTACACCTTTCTAGCTAGTTTATGGTATCGAGGCTATCTTTCCGATTGAATGTGAAATACCATATTTGAAACTGGCCGTTGAACTTCTCCCCAATACCTCTACCGAAGAAGAGCATCTTTTGTATTTGATGCAACTAGATGAAACCCGCCGCGATGACACCCTAGTTATTGAAACCCATAAGAAACATGTTAAAGCCCAATATGACAAACATGTTAATCCACGTGTTTTTTCTGAGGGTGATCTTTTTCTTATTTACGAATAGGATTGTTATTTTCTAGGGGCCGATAAATTTGAGTCCATGTGGTGAGGTCGTTACATTGTCAAATGTGTGTTGGAGAAGGGAGCTTATGAGCTAGTCAATTATGACAGAATTCCTTTGAGTGAACCCCAGAATGGGATTTACTTAAAGAAGTACTATGCTTAAGTCATTTTTGCATGACTTCTTGTACTTATACTGTATCATACTCTTGTGTGATTTTTCTTTGTTTGGTTTAGAACTTTAGTTGCTTACCTTGCATTATGCTTGGTTTCCAGATGTCGGTGTCTTCGCTACCCTACATTGGCTTCGTTGATGGTGCTAGTCACAGTACTCAAAACTTAGCATCTATTGCTTGGGAAATCTATGCACCTACAGATGAATTGATTAGTCTACATGGTGTTTGCCTTGGACGTGAAACTAATTATATCGTGGAATACAATGTAGCCATTGAATTATTGACTGACGTTGTGTCTCTTGGAATCCGTCGTCTCGTTGTACGACTCGATTCACAGTTAGTGGTCCTACAGTTGAGTAATGTTTACTCCATTCGAAGTCCAACGTTATTAAGGGTATATTCATGAATTCACCTCTTGGAACGTCATTTTGATTACATTGAATATCAACACAATCCTAGATGTTTAAATACATTAACAAATGTATTGGCTAATTATGTGTTAGACAAACATTTGAGAAATTTATAAAATCCAATCACACTTTGTATATACAACAAGTAAGCCAGTAGAAGCCTCATNATAATGATATAAGTTTTTATGAAAAGTGTCTTTTTCCGAAGTCCAAAATATCAAAAGTGTGAAGAACATGGATTCATATACAAATATAACATCAAGTATGTTGCTCGCGATAACACGCGACTTCCCATGCTACTTTATGGAGAAGTCGACCGATGGAAGTAGATACACCCACTATGTGGCGCTGATAATGCCTCAGGATATCGTCAATAGAGGCATCTGAGACATCCATTGTTAGCCCCTCCAAGTCTTGTTCTATAGCCTCGTAGTCAGCAGTGGCTAATCTTACTACCTCAACTCTCTCCCCTCATCTCTTGATGGGGGATGAACCTGGAGGTCGATGAGGTCCCACATTTGCATCATCAAAGATATTTTTGATTAGTCATCGGATAAAGAAAATAAAAAACATTTCATATTAAAAATAACAAAAACATTATAAAAACAAAATGTACTTCTTACCTATGTTTCCCCATTGAGAACCTTTAGGAAGAACCAACTCTGGATCACCTTGGAAGTCTAAGTTGGCATATGCATAGTCATCTACCATAAGCATATGGGGCCTCAACCAATCAAAGAAAATGTCATTATACTTGACGATAGGACTAGTCACATGTCGTGCCATGAGGTCAACCCACCTCATCATTCTTGGATCCTGTGGGGAAGGTATGCCCCACTCTACCTATAGGCACAATTTTGGAACCCTCTCCAGGAAGAAGGACACCAAAATCGACCTGTATCCAAATTGTTTCAAGTCACCTCTCCTACACTTGGTCAATTGTTTTTTCATTCTTATGAGAACCCCGTCACTCCAGTTGAAAACTTGGGGCTCCATGCATTCCAACGCATACTGTAAATCCCTCTGAAGAGTCATATGGGGAGCTACACTCCTCGCCATGCACGCAATAGTGTAGAGGATAATCTGTAGAGGTAAGTCATGGACATCTCTGATAGCGACTTTGTCACTATGCTTCTCAGTACCTGGCATGCAATTTCCGCTAACATAATGGCTCATAGGCTCACCACCTCCTCTACTACCTATTAGTGTAACTCGAGCCCCACGGTGAGATAACCTGATCAATAAGTATATATCCTCGATATCTATCTCAAGAATGTGAGTTCCCACACAAAATACCTGCTGGTCCACATCCCACATGTGAACTAAGTATTCGAGCAACCTCAACTGGTCCCTCATGCCCTGGATCTTAAAGAATTTTTGCATTCCAAACTACTAGAGGGAATTTATAGTTCCCGGGTCATTCCCGACAAAGTAATATTCGTCCTCATGCTCTCTCTCTCACCATTCCAACATCCTTATTGTAGAAAACCTGAAATAGAACATAAAATAGGGATTAACATATTCATCTCTCTCCTGGAAAATTTTTATTGGCAGAAACATCTTAAAACATTTTTTTTTGTGCATGTCGCAGGCTATGTCGCTCGTATAGTGCGGAGTCATCGCAATGTATCTTAAAGGTTTCCTGCAATGACCCTAGGTCGTCGCAGGGAACGATACAGGGTGCCTGCGACGACCTTCGTTCACAAGTACCCTTAAAAATGCAACCTAAAAAGCCATTTCTAACCAATGAAAAGAAAAAACAAGTCCATGAAAAGTTTAAGGAGATGAAAATTACATGTCCTGCGGAGACCATTCGCCAAATGATCAACTGTGCCTCCCGCAATCCGCAGTGGAAACTTGAGGTAAAATGGGGGTTTTGAACAAAGTATTGGTGGAGTAACAATGAAATGGTAAAAATAAGTTTTTACCCATTTTTATTACTTTTTTACTTTTTCATTGTTATTTTTTATATTTTATATTTTCCACCTAAACCCTAATGTTTTAACGACATTCCAAGTGTTTTATTTTTCGCAGGTGAGAAATCTAGGAGTGGAATATTGAACAAGGATACATCCTTTGGGTTTTCTTTTATACATTTGTCGTATTTACAAATCCTTTTAGAGTTTTTCAGGAAAAACTCCGAGCTTAGTTTTTTCTCTTTCTCGTGCTCGTAAATAAATGAGAACGTAGCCGAGTATACTTTTGTTTCCTTTTCGTACTCATAATGGTAACACAAAAAACAATACCCATGGAGTATCCTTTAATCTCTTTTCACGCTCCGTAAAAATGAAACGATTGTCGAGCGACCTTGTTCTTTTCACACTCATAAAAGTATTTGAGGAAAACATTTGATGAGCGATAAGTTATATCACTTTTTCAGTCTCATTAGATTAACTTACAAAAAAGGAACTAAGAGAGTTCTATTTAAGTGTTTTTGAGACTCTCTAAACATGAAAAACCCCCGAGTTTTCTCTCTTTGGACTTGTTAAACAAACATCGAAAGACCCATATGGGACCAAACCACTCCTTCTTAGGGTTCGTTAAAAATACTCCGAGGGACTCGTCCAAAGGATGAGCTTACATCAACAAGTATATGTTATCCTCCTCAAGCTTGTGTAAAAATAAAGAGGTACTCACCATAAATGGTGGGGGAAAATTTGGGAAAGAAATGTGTCTTTGTATCCGTGCTAGTGGCAGTATGAGTCGCTCTTTAACATGACACCCCCCTTTGTCATTATATCTGGGTTGGGAAATCCATTTGTCTCTCGTTTGACCATCCACATGTCCATATGTTGGTTCCTCCTTGAGTCAATGTTGCCAAGACCATTTTCGTGTCATTCATATGTTCAAGAGAATTCCAGCCTTAATAAGCCTCCTTTTGAGTCGACCATCTGCAGTTGTAAATTTTCTACAATGTCGGCCTTCCCTGTGTCGGTTTCGAATCATCTCATACTCTGATATACCTCAAATATGTTACTAATTTCATTTCATCGATGGGGGATACATCAAGGCCCTTATGTGATGAGTCTTTTCTTGTTGACTTCAACTCATTATCTAGGAACAAGACTTATAAATCATTCAGTGCCTTAGAGCCTGCATGCCTCAATGGCATGTTTCTTTTCTTTCGACAATGGGTTTACATCATTGGCCTCTGATTGGAAGATTCCCTTGAGTATTCAACTTCAAATCCTTTATTCACACTCGTTGGATTATACTGGTGTACCTTGGGATTCATTTACATCAATGGTGATTTCCCTCGCACTTGTTAACGATTCTCATCATTGACCGGTAATCAAGTGGTTTCTACCATGTTTGACTTCAACACCTGTAATTGCATGGTTAGATTAGCACTTAGGGAAGATGAAAATGAATACCCTGGATCATACCAATTTGGTCCAGGCTGCGATGGAGTATTCATGATTTGTATTGATACATAGATCCACTTTGTATGTCTCATGGCTATGTCAGAATTTGAAATCTTTAGAGCATAGATCCACTGTGTATTTTGGGTGGCTATGCTGATTCACGATGACATGGATCCACGGTGTATACTTGGTGGCCATGAATCATTTGACTTTTTGTAATATGAGTATGGGAATGCCTACCTCAGAAAATGGTATATTATTATGTTGGTGCTTGACTATTTGCAGGTTCTCGACTGGTGCGCTCTTTGTTTCCGACACACACATTCTACAAAGTATTTTAGTTGTCACGAGTTTCCAGCCTCATACTTTGGGGGGCATTCTATTACACATTATTTTGGTCATCTTAATGATCCATTGACAAGCATGTGTTCATGTTCCCAAAAGATCCTATCTTCCTGAGAAAGGTGACTAGCTTTCTCTTAAAAAAAACCTTATTAAGGAGGCTCGTCGTAGGCTGCACCATAAGTAGGGTGCGAAGATGCCTAGTCGTCGCAGGCTTCCCTAAAACTGGTTTGCGATGTCTTCGCAGGCTTCTCTATAGCTGGGATGCGACGATGTCAAAAGGCTAAGAAATGTTTGAACTTCATGAAATTTCTAGAAGGGGACCTTCTAGGATATGAGGTGGCATCTGTATGGTTGGGATCCTACTCGCTTCTTTGATTTGGGGGGATCATCCTAATATCTTTAACCATCTCTCTTTCCCCTATATAAGGAGGGATTTCTCATGGAAAAGGTTAAGAAAGAAGGTTGATTTTAAGGTTAATGAAGGTTGAATTGGCTAAAATTGTCTGGAGAATTATGTATTGGATCATTCTTGAGAGCCTCATTTCAGTTCATCAAGTCATTGTGGATCTTCTTCATTCAATATTGGAACAAGTGTGTGCGTTGGATAAAAGATTCATCGGAAGGGGACCTTTCAACATCAAGGATTCGGTTGTAATCTCCACTTTCACTTTAATATAATACAATGATATGTTTCTTTCCCATAAAACTTATCTCATTTTATTGTATGATTCCTTGATCACATGCATAAGTTCTCGTTGAGTATATTATTATTGATTTCACTTTGGTTGGCTTGTGTTCCCTTTCAGATCCAATATCACAGGATCAATGGAGTGGAGCGAGGATGAAAACGACAAGAGGAAGTGATATTTAAACGATATGTTGCTTATCTCTTGTTTGGTAGTAAACTCAATGATTAGAGCTTAGGGAAAACATCATGTTCTGTTCTGTTTTGTTCTAGATCTAGGTGGATCTAGGGAGGTCTATTTATGTCCACATTTACCGATAAGTCCCATAACACGGAGGCACAGATGGAAGGGACTTAGTTTCTCGGTTACGAGCTGTGCCGACATAGAAGTTTTTAATTCATTCACTTCTGCTGATTACATTTTAATAGAAATACTCTTTTATCGTCCAATTAATATCTTGCAAATATTTGAATTGTTATTCCATGGGCATATTTTTTATGAATGTTGATGGATTATGCTATTGAATGTGCTAACATTATATATTATTACCATCTTCTTGGATTTATTGGTTGTTGAGGACAAGTTGCAGGTGTATTTATTTGAGTCAAGTGCTCAACAATGGACTTCATCGAACGTTTGAATGAGCTAGTAATTTTATCTTATCTTGCTAGCATATTTTTTTATATAGCATATCTGAGATTAGAGTTGATTTATGTAGTCATTTTCGTCTTTTGTGCTTTACCCCTAGCCATAGAGATATTTTCCTCATAACAGGATGATGCCCTCCCTGTGAGGCCTCAAGAACTTGCAAACCCTATGCCTTTTCTATTCTTGTCTCTAAAACCTATAACCTAGTCATCATACTCTGAAACCGTTGATTCATGAATGACTTTATCTGAAATCAAACCACGCACTAGAAGCAATCTGCATACTAAAATTAAACTGAAAACCAAAGGACCGAATATCGAGCTTATTTATGTACACTGATCTACTCTAATCAACAGAATATTTATTCCTCATGTGTAATCACATTTAAAATGTAGCCAGGTAAGAAATGGATTGATTAATAAAGCTTCATGCATGTAATTCTCTAAGAAAACATATAAAGAATATAATATGTGAAACGAAAGGTTTCATTGAAAACTTATACTCACAACTACAAATTTGTAGTGTTATCACACACGTTGTAGGTTGGTAAAATCCCAACCTAAACATAAAATGGAGACAACTAAGAGAACACCTACCCACTATCACCTTAGATAGGTATTCCTGTCACTTTAGAGATGAAGTAGTCACCTCAAGGGGGAATCTCGATGATCCTGGGGGAAATGAGATGAAATATGAAGTGATGAAGAAGAGTCTCCCTATAGGTCAATTAATGAAGGTAAGATAGGATTGAAAAGGGTGTTGTATATGGTAGAATATGTGCCACAATGCAGTAGATTTTCCAAGTAGTGATTGTACCTTCTCAAGACACAAGGAAAATGAAGATACAAGCCCAATGATATGTTGGAAAATAAATTTAAGCTTGATGTCCTTACTTTCAGAAATAAACAGTAATATATATCAACAACAAAATGATAATAAGAGCTGCCAATAATTTTTCAAAAATTCCAGTGAAGATTGCAAGAGACAAGCTAGCAAATCACTAGTTAACTCAAGTATGAAAGAGAACGACTTTAGCATGAAACAAGTTTGTATTAAAATAGTAGTGTAGATATATATTTTCATCCTTGTGTCTGTAGCATACAATGTTTTACAGAAAGTATATCAACCACAAAAACTTCCCAACAATCCACCCAAAAAGTGCGCTAGGGTTAGTAGATTGTAGGGGAAAATTTTTAGCAACTTTTGACGGTTGGTTTGTGAGTTATTAAGAAATTTGTGTTAGGGTTTATGAAGCCCTAATGGCTTTAGATAAAATTTTATGACATCATCAAGAATAAATTATAAAAATGTGATTCCCTAGTGGCTCAACCAAGCACATAAAGCATAGAATTGAATCCAATTTATACAATCTCAAAATCCTGAGTTTTCACATTAACCAATGCAAGATTTTATTTCTCCAATGAAATTATATTTAGTTCCTTTAGCTATTGTGTTATATATTAAAATGAATTAATATATAACATGTTCTATCTCCTTGGGGGTGTAAACCCTTTTACTCCCCAAGGCAAGCCAATGTTAACTAGGAAATACTAAGAGGTTGCAAACCCTTTTACCTCTCCTAGTAAAACCTTAAGCAACAAATTATTTCAAGAAAAAACTGATATATATGGTGGGGATGTAAACCCTTATACTCCCAAAGAAGTATATAAAAACAAACTTGTAATAAAGAAATGAATAATCAATAATATAAAATCCTTACCTAGTCCAAGCAATGACAAGACAAACCTCCTTTTACCAAGATAAATCCACCACAAATGAAAGAAACTAGCTCCAAGAGAGGTAGTGCACTACTTATTCCACCAATAGCATGAAGAAACCATAACAAGAACACAAGAGATAGATATTTCCAAAAGAGGGAGAAAAGTTTAACTATGAAGGCTTCTCACAATGGGAGAGCTATGATCAAAATGAGATACAAATGATCTCTATTTATACAAAATGTTCTAAACATACTTTGTTGACATAATTTAGGGTAAAACACAAGACAAGGGGTAAAAATCCCTAATATTTCCCCTTTACAAAATAATATTATTTAATTTATACTTTTTCACTGAAAGAAACCCTAAAAGGCAAGACATCACTCCTTTAGAGCAACCTTTAGGCCTTTTTTGGCAAGTCGTTGAGATTAGAGAAGGGATGTTGGGATTCCAAAAGCCATATTCCAAGGTGCTATGACCTCTATCCACTAAATCAAGGTTCCAATCATAATCAAAGTTCCAAGTGTCACATCACCACCACATCCTAGCCCATGCGTGATGTCAAGCTCCAAGAAGGTGATGTTTTGCCTCTTTCAAGAAAATCATTTGGGTGGTAGGGGCTAGGTTAGGTTATCCATGATGTCATCTAATCCTACAAAGGAATTTATTGACGATACGACATGCGGGCCCTTGGAATCCAACCTGTGGGCTTCAATCCACATGGAATCCGAACCTAGGCTTGTTCCTCCCAAATTGTCCACGAGCTGGGTCCTACAAGGACAAATGTATACGCCCTCCACGAATCTCAAGTTAAATAATAATGATGAGTAAATAAAATCAATAAAAGAGTCATATAAGAAAGTATATCTAAACCACCTCATCAAAATAAACTAATGCTCAAATACCCTATGCAATTTGTCAAATTTAGGTATGGGAGGGTTGAAAAAATGACTTATTGGGTGAATCATACCTCAAGTTTAGGGGTGTTTCCCGAGGGGGCCTCCTTATAAGTCATGTGAATGAGGTTTCATGGAT
>SNQJ01S0010274.1:191527-245109 GCA_010110895.2 Picea sitchensis
TCGGACTGAGCACTATCGGAACAACACATGGACTCAAGATTTCTCTAACCAACCCCTTGTCCATCAAATCTTGGTCTTGTCTCTTGACCTCTTCATTCTCCTACAGTGTCAATCTGTACGCTGCTTTGTTTGGAAAACTAGCTCCAGGTATGAGATCAATGTGATGAATCACACTTCTGATCGGTGGCAACGAACGAGGTAGTTCGTCCACTACTATGTCAGCAAATTCCTCCAACAACTTCTGGATCTCTTCTTGTAAATAATCTACCCTTGTACTAGTTAAAACAATTTTAGGCTTCCTGACCACAATGAATTGCGGCTCCTCCTTCTTCTTAACCTCTGTAAGAAGTTCCTTCCCACTCATGAGAAGTACAGTGTTACTTACTTCAGGTTTCACCTCTTTATCTTTGATTGGAAGCAACATGTGAGTTCTCCCATTCTTCTCTAGGGTGTATGTGTTCATTCTCCCATCATGAATCACATTCTTGTCATATTTCCACGGTCTACCTAGCAATAGATGACAAACATCCATGGGAATGACATCACACAATATCTTATCGTTGTATCCTCCTATTTTGAACTCAACTAAAAACTGTTTAGTGACATTTACCTGATGTCCTTTTTGTAACCATGAAAATCTATATGGGCTTGGATGTTCAATCGTCTCCAGCTCCATCTTTTCTACCATCTCTGTAGAAATGATATTATTGGTAATACCACTGTCCACGATGACTTTGCATACCTTGTCTTTGGTCTGGAAAGCAGTCCGAAAAAGTCTATTCCTCTGGACTGGATTCTCTGCCTCCTTTTTTGGTTTCAAGAGAACTTTTCACATCATCAGTGAGCTTCCACCTCAGCATCCTCTGCCTCAACATTCTGTTTTTGTGCTTCGGCAATGTGAGTCTCACCACCTTCTTTCTTCTTTATCTGGACATTCATAAGACTTGTGTCCATTATTTCCTCATGTGAAGCATTTTACCACTCCACCTCTTCCTCTTCCTCTACCTCTAGTACGAGGAAAAGTGTTGTTATCAACATATTATCCTCTCTATTCAGCATACTGACCTCTCTGTGAACTTCCACCTCTCTCAGTCTGAGTTTGAGGTTTCTTCCAGTCTTCCTTAGGTTTCTGATTCATATCTTGGACAATTGTCTTGCCTCTGGGATGACTTCTGCCTCGACCTCTTTGACCTTGCTTTCGGCTCAGCTTATCTTTAGCCTTTAGAGCCATCTAATAAGAATATTCCACCATTCGGATGGTCATCATGCTCATCTCATCCTTAATGTTGTATCTTAGACCATTCATATACCTAGCAACTTTTTCTTCATCGCTTTCCCGGTGACCTGCTCTGATGTTCAGCTTGTAGAAATCTTCAGTGTACTCCTTCATTGACATATGCTTCTGTCTCAAATTCTGTAGAACTCTTCAGTGTACTCCCTGGGAATGAATTTTTCCTTCATCTTTGCGATCATCCTATCCCAACTCTTGATTTTCTGGTTGCATTTGCAGCATATGTCAGCTTGTAGCTCATCCCACCACAATGTTGCATGTCCTTTAAGTCTTGTGATAGCATGTTTGACCTTTTTGTCTTCCTCGACATATTCATAGTCAAAATATGTGTCCAGAGCTCTAATCTAGTCTAGAAGCTCTTCAACATCCAGGTTTCCTTCATATACTAGAATATCCATTTTTTCCCTAGCACTCATTCTTGCAACAACCCTAATCAGGCGTTCATTTGCTGCATCTTCTGTTGTAACTTCTTCTCCTTCATGTCCAGCTTCATCTTCACTTTCAGATTCACTGACATCTCCAACACCAGCTGTGCACCTTTGTTTTATTTCCACGTCCACGAGTCTGGCGTGTATGTCATGCATCTCTCTTTCCATGGCTGGATTTTGCACCTGCCTACCCCTTTCTCTTGACATCTCCCTTTCCTCTAGCAGATCGGGTGTTTGTCTGTCTCTTCTTCTCGGCGGCATGGCTGAGATCTCTTTCTCGCTTTCCATGCCTGAAGTATACAAACATAGTCAAGCTCTGATACCAAGCTGATGCAGACCTCCCTGACCCTCGGGCCGAAGTCTTCTCACAGGATCGTTCGTTATCTCCTTTGAGCTGAATTGGCTCTTTCGATTCCCTGCAGGAATCTCCTTTCAACTGATCCACAGGTCCTTTGGAAATCTCCCCTGTGCGAACAACACTAGGCATGAGATCCACTTTTCCGTGTGACCACAACACTATGACTAAGGCCCAATTCCGAAGGTGCTTGTCGCAACTCATAACTCGCGAGTTCGTGATTCGAAACCCCCTACTCTTTCTTTCCAATCTTGTGATACCCGAAACGGCGATACGGGTATGACTCCTCCTCTGTCAGCACCTTCCTTGCGCGTGACCACCGGCTAGGCTTAACACTAGTGCCTCCTGCTACTCTCCACTTTGCGAGTTTCAATGTCAAGCTCCAGTGCTCTTATATCACGAGTCCTCGAGACGCGAGAAGTCAACGGAGTGTTGACTCCTTCCACTAAGAGACGCGTGTCCACCTGTTTATCACACAGGCCCACCTTGTGGTTCTGCCACGTTTCCTTCATGCCCAACTTCGCACTTCATGACTTTGCACCCCAAGCGATGCCTCCTTTGTATCCCGACACCCGAAGTGTCGAGATCCCGAACTCCTCGCTGCTCTCTGTCGCAAGTCGCGACTTCGTGACTTCTCCTTCCTAGTCTTTCGACTCTCCAACTGCCGAACCCCGAAATATCGATTTGCTGAAATGGTTGATGACGCCCTTTCCCCATACTTATATCGCGTCTCACGATTTCGGGGATCTCGGGACAGAAGTCTCAACCTGCTATCCTCCTAGACGCCGAAATGTCGAATTCTGACACACTTCACTAATAGCTGGCCCGACACAAATATTTTTTTCCCTTCGAGACTTTGCACTTCGTGACCTCGCGAATCTTGATGCAAGGGTTTTGACCCTTCAACTCACGAATCCACGAAATGAGATTACGCGAGTGATCCAACGGTCCTTGTCGACTTGGATCCCACGGTCTGATTTCTCCCGATCTTGGACTTGAAGAATGCTTGTTGTAACTCCCCTGCTCCTCTACAAGATCTGACGGCACTCGGGACTTCGCGAATTCTCTACGGAGAATTCCGACCGTCCAATTCCTCCTTGAGGACTCCTATGAAATGGAACAAGTATTCTTTCACGAAACTTGTCCACCTGCAAACAACGTCACTGCGCCTTCTTCCAACACTTCAAGGCACTAGCCCTCTTGAGCTTCTCTTTGACAACTTCGAAGACTCTATCCCTCCTAAGATTTCTCCACAACTTGAGTATTCAAGAAGACTTCTTCACGCACTCCTTGCGGCAACCCTTCAATACTTCCAAGTATTGAATTCTTCGACTCTGTGCACTTCTATGCGACAATAGTCTTTCAACAATTCCCTCAGGTTGCAACCCCTGAGACTCTACTCAGCCTGTGCACACTTTTCACGACTCCTGTACTCAACTTTCACTTCTGCGAGAATGAGAACAATGTTATCCCTCCTGAGCTTTCAGAGATTGAAACTTTGAACCCGTCAACGCACTCCTTGTGGATGATTTCGCTGCACTCCTTGTAGGAAAACTCTTTCTCAGATAGAGAAACAATTGAAACTCATTCCTTACTCTCTCAGACTACGAATTCTTAACACAAAATCATACATACATGGCATAAAAGAAAAGGTATAACAGAAAGAGTAAAACAATTATGAGCATAACATTCAATCATGCATACACATAAAGTATTTGAACACCATGAGTCTGAATCAAAGCTTCATATATTAATCTCAGAACTTATACATGGGTTCTTCTACACAACTCTCTGCTTCTTCTTCTCTATGCTCTATGCTCTTCTCATAATAATGTTACAACTATACAATGAGGGTGTCTATATCCCGTTTCCCTCCTTGCTCTAAACTGTCAAATCTAGAACTTTAAAGCTACCTACCTACATTTATTAACATAAATGCCTCTTAATCCTTCAGACGAGAGCGGGACGCTCAAGGTATGATTACAATCTACAAGTGCGCCTCCACTTAATTAATTTATTTAATACCCGCACATTTATTTCAAAACATTCCAAAACACTCTTGCCAACGTGTTGAAATGTGCTAGCGCTTGTCCCAGCTGTCTTCCGCCTCTGTACATTCTTGCTACCCGCGATGCTCCTGCATCAATCCTCACATATCAGACACTAGAGTTTTTTTTATCACTCGAGGAGGCGCTGCTATAGGAGAAGTCAGAGCATCCCAAGGAAAGACTGCAGACGACCAAAAAGTTAGGAAAGCTATAGAGAAGACCCCAACGTTCGATGCTAAGAAAGAAAGATAGATATTTGAGGAGGCAAGAAAAGATCTCAAAGGAGATCAAGGGTCTTCATCAAAGAAACAACCATAAATCAAAGAATATGGAATGCCTCGGGCATTTGATCTATCTGCATTGCCAACAGAAGGGAAAGAGGTAAGCAAACTCATGGAATTTGTGTGCACTTGTGTTAAGTTGATTCAAGATAAAAGTGTTGTACAAGAATTACAAGATTTAATCAAGCAATATGAGCTAGGAAAGATAGACTCCTTATTGAATAGGACAGTGCACCAAATTGGAAAAAAGAGAAGGAAATATAAAGAATTACACCTGAATGCTCAAATAGGAGAATATGATATAGACTATGTGGTCCTCGACTTAGGGTCGGAGGTCAATGTCATGACTAAGCAAACCTGGGCACTGATGGGAAAACCAAAGTTGATCTATTCCCCTATCAGTATTAGAATGGATAATCAACAAGCTATCAACCCATTTGGATGATTGGAGCATGTCCATGTGGACATCGATGGAGTTAGAACCTTTGCATATTTTGAAGTAATTGAAATTGTTGATGACATCTGCCCTTATCCTGCATTATTAGGATTGATTGGGCCTTTGACAATTCTACTATTGTTGATCTAAAGAAGAGGCATATGACATTTGAAATAAATGGCCTTAGGTTCATTGCACCTTTAGTTCCAGATGAGGTTCCTCGATACACAGAGCCTATTAGAGAAGAAGACCATGCGTACGAACTGGAAAACATCTACAAACTAATAGCCAGACAACATGATTATATCAATCCTACAACCGATGGGAATCTGAGCTGGTGAAGCGACAATGAATTTTCATTAGACTCAGAAGAAGCGCTGGAGAACTGGCAGAACCAGATGTATGAAGTCTCTACTAGAAGATGTGCTAGACTAGCTAGAGAGGTTCACTTGATCGACACAATAGTGAGTAACTTACCTACATTTGATGGGCTGAAATCTTTAGAAAACTTCTTATTAGAGTTTGAGACAAGTGTACCAACACAACAGAGGTTTTTGGCAATGGATGAGGCCATGAAAGCTACACCAGCAAGATGGTGGGGGATGCACAAAGGAAACATCACATACTAGACACAATGTCGAACATTGATGACAACGCGGTTCTCAGCACAAGTAGGAAGCTGCGAAGTGAGATACACAGGTTGAAGTTTCCCAAAGGACCATGTGTGAAGCTGTGAAGAGGCCTGAAGTGACATTCCTCGAGAACAATGGGTGCATAGATTAATTAACATGCTAGACACGATCCCTATCAACTGGTACCTTCAAGTGGAGCTGCGCCTCATCACTTCAGATTGGGAAGGTATGATCTAGAATTTTGTAGCCACCTTTTTGTTTGAAAGTGAATTTCCTTCAGTAGACCAAGCATTACATATTTTGAGACAGAAAGTATTTAAGGAGGCATATGGCCTCCCTTTGGAGCAAGAAGAGGATGAATGGACCACACCATTCCAGAAATTGCAAGGATGTTACAACATTAATTCCAATGAAGATGATGATCTGAGGAAGGTAAACATCGCTGAGACAGAAGGCCACATAAATGTGGAAGGACTAGGATTTGATATGCCATTCATAGGACAACCGATCAAAATAAAGAAAGTCAACATTGGGATAGAGGAGACACCGAAGCTTACCAATGTCAGAGATTATTAGGATGTTGCTACCATTGACAATATTATAGAGTTATTGCACAAATAGAGTTTCACAGACGAAGTGTTGGATAACGTGGGAGGCCAGGAAGTATATTATTTTACAGATGGATTTTCGGGATACCATCAAATCCAGATTGCCAAGGAGGACCTTCATAAGACTATGTTTTCCACAGAGTGGGGATCCTACCAATATAAAGTAATTCCATTTGGATTGAAGAATTCCCCAACCATCTTTTCCAGGGTGGTGGTCGAAGCGTTCAAAGAATTTTTGCATAAATTTTTAGAAGCATACTTTGATGACTGGAGTGTTTTTAGTTTGTTGAAAAATCATATTGAATGTCTAAGGATAATGTTGGACAAATGCATGCAGTGTCAAATTGCTTTGAATCTGAAGAAATGCATATTCCTCTCACCATTTGGAGTACTATTAGGTCATATTGTATGCAAGCAGGGATTGTTGGTTGACCCATCTAAAATTGCAATTATAGTTGATTTGCCACCTCCTACTTCAGTCAAACAACTGCGCACTACACTGGGCCATACTAGATATTATAGGAAATTTATCAAAGGATATGCCCAAATTACAACACCAATGGAGAATTTGTTGAAGAAGGACTGCCAATATGAGTGGATAGATGAATGTCAACAGAGCTTCGACACACTGAAACAGAAGATGGTTACAACACCCATTCTGGTTTTTCCAGATTGGAGCAAAGAATTCCATGTGTGTGTCGATGCATCTTCTCTTGCATTAGGAGAAGTACTGGCACAACCTAGAGAAGGGGACATTAATCATCCATTAGCATTTTCCAGCAAGAAGCTATCCACATCCGAAGTTAATTACACCACTACAGAGAGAGAGGGACTAACCATGGTGTATGCACTACAAAAATTCTGCCACTACTTGTTGGGAGGGCACTTTAAAATGTTTATTGATCACTCCGCACTGAAGTACCTATTCAACAAGCCATTTTTGGGGGGAGTATATGCAGATGGCTTCTGTTGTTTCAAGAATATGATTTTGAGATCATAGTTAATCCAGGAAGAATGAACAAGGGTCCATACCACTTATCAAGGTTGGAACATGGAGAAGAATCTACCAGTTTGGAGGATACATTACCGGCTGCAGAACTGATCGCCATTAGAAATATTGATGACCACTTCGCATACATAGTCCAGTTCCTGTCAAAAGGAATGGCTCCAAGTTATTATACAATTCCTCAAAAGAAATAACTAGTGGTGTGTGCTGCATATTTTTCACTTATAGATGGACAACTATATAAAATGGGACCGGATGAAATATTAAGGAGGTGTGTCATGGAGATAGAGCGACCACTAATCCTCACAGAAGCTCATCAAGGCATCGCAGGAGGACATTACGCAGGGAAAGCAACTACGCAGAAGGTTCTGCGAGGTGGCCTTTGGTGGCCTCTGTTACATAGAGATGCTAAAGAGTATTCCAGATCATGTGATGTATGCCAGAGAATTGGAAAACCATCTAGAAGAGATGGGATGCCATTAGCACCGCAGATGACCCTACAATCATTTGAAAAGTGGGCCATTGACTTCATGGGACCTATAAACCCACCAGGAAAGAACACAAGAGCAAGGTATATTATTACTGCGACATAATACTTAACACGATGGGCCGAAGCCAGAGCAGTCAAGGACTGTAGTGCAACTACAACTGCGTGTTTTATATTTGATGACATAATAACTAGGTTTGGATGCCCTAAGGTCCTTATGAGTGATCAAGGTACACACTTAATCAATAAGATAGTTGAAGCCCTAACTGAATAATTTGCAGTCCACCATCAGAAGAGTACACCTTACCATCCACAAGAAAATGGAATGGTTGAAGCATTCAACAAGATCTTGGAGATATCATTGACAAAGATTTACAGCATGAACATGGATGACTGGGATTTAAGAGTACCAGCAGTACTCTTGGCATATAGAACCACTTGCAAGAAATTAACAATGAAGACCCCCTTCAAGTTGGTTTATGGTCTTGAAGTTGTTGTCCTGATGGAATACTTAATACCAAGTCTAAGAATTGCTACATTTACAGACATGGATGATACTGACGTTGTTCGCTAGAGGCTTTCACAATTGGTTGAACTGGAAGAAGAGAGATTCATTGCAGGATTCCATTAGCAAGTTCAGAAGGAACGAGAAAAGGCCTATCATGACAGGCACATCAAGAAGAAGACATTCAAGCAAGGTGATTTAATACTGATGTATGATAGTAAGCTTATCAAACACCGTGGGAAGTTCAGAACGCATTGGCTCGGACCATATGAGATTCCCTATGTTACAGAAGGAGGAGTTGCATAGCTGATGACATTGAAGGGAAACTGGAAGGAAGGATTGGTGAATGGGAGTCGGTTGAAGTTATACTATGATAACTAGCTGCCTCGCATATCTTAGTAAAAGCATGAGGAAAAGGGTCCAGGTACCAGGTGCAGTTGAAACTGGGTACCAGACACAAAAAATACAGTCTGCACAAGTATGGAAAGGAGGCATAAAGCAGAAAGCAAGGGTTTCACTGCGTAGTCCAAAGTCGAAGTAAAACAAGAGGATCAGATCTGAAGTGCCTTGGGACAAGGCATAGGTGAGTGTTGGGGGCCTGTTGGCCCTTGGTTATGGAAGGAAGTGAATAACAAGGAAGGAAAGGTAAAACGTGAGCTTCACGGGAGAAACAGTAACTGTCACTGAGTCGAAGTGAGCAAAAGAGCAGGAAAGATGGAGCGAAGTGCGGAAAAGCAAGCCATTGGACAAGGAGATCAGGGATGACAGATCAACAAGGAAGAAGGATCGTGGAAAACTCAGCAAGCAGAGAAAATCCATCATTGGATGCTTTGGAGCACCACGTGATGAAGAAGGAAAGACAGGCTAATGAAGCCCGAAAAAAGCGAGTCAAGTTGACCTAGGGTTTTAGACACCTAGGGTTTTGGTATCTAGGGTTTTGGCACCTAGGTTTTGACCTAGGCTGTCAGTGAGGGATTGTAATGTATAAATAAAGGTCAAGAGGACCTAGGTGGGGTTGGTCATTGAGTATCGGTTTGATATTGTTGTTATATCTCTGTTGTGGAGAGAGAGGATTGTATTGTGAGATCTTCAGCGGTGTGCGAAGGTCAAGTCCTCCAGCTGGGTGCTCAGGAAGGGGAGAGGAAGAGAGAGAAGAAATAAGATCTGCTAGCTAAGAGAGCAGATAAGAACTGTATGATTTACCTTAATAAATCATAAGCACAGTTTTTTGGACGTAGCCCTAGAGAGAGGGTGAACCACGTATATTTTGTGTCGTATGTGTGATTGATGCCTGGATCTCTGTCATTGTTATATTGTTATTTGTAGTCTTATGTTAGATCAGATCTATAGTTGCGTAGGATAGACCTAGATGATAAGTGATATATGAATGTTGTATTGTTGTTGTGATAGATCCACTTGATATTCCCCTGGTTGTAGACATTCATGTCCTGCAACCCCCCATCTTAGCTCCTTCGGGTGAGACTGAATCTGCTTCGCAGGTGCTGTCGAAAGGGCCAGTAGCTAAGGCTTTTTGGTGAACTCTTGGAGTGAACCTTGGGTCTACCCCTGTGCCAACATGCCATATGCAAGGAAAGAAAGGGACACCACATAAGAGTACACACCTCAACAATTGGGGACATTTATATAATGTTAATTTTCTTTTGCAGGTCTTTGATTTTTTAAGGAGAATCATTTCATTGGTCTCAAGACCTATTTGGGCGAGCATATGGAAGGTTCATAATTAATATTTTATCTTTTTCCAACTATCTCCCCTCTCGGCCTTTAACCCCTTATTTCCAGGAAATGAGGGACAACCCCTTCTTGGGTCAGTACACCCGAAAATCCCAAAAGACAAGGAGATGAGGGGATGAATTTTGGAAAGTGACAAGTATGGTTGGGAATTGAATGATAACTCTTCAAGAGGACCTCCTAAAATCATCCCTATCCCTAAGTGTGACCCACTTACTAGGGTGCAATGTCAACCACCAAAGTGAAAATAAGTCAAAGAGCATAATGTCCAAGAAAATGTCACATGATAAAAAATAGTAATAGATGCAACAAACTCAAATTCCTCAAATATTGAAATGACACTCACTGTAATACCTGACTTGTACCTCAAGGATCAAGACACAATTTGTTCCAAAGGACAGTTGATGTGGTGGATACCATCGTGATCAACCTAGAGTTGTGGTTGTGAGGTGGGTCTTTGTCTATGAAAGTGGACAATGTTGGTCAAGTTGTCTCTCGGTACTCCATGTCTGCAACCTTAGGGCCTCGAGACATCATCTCCTTATTTATCCCTATAAATTGGGGATAACATGTAGTATGCAAGAACTTGCAACATTTGGGATTCTTAGAAAAGAAGAATCCATCCAAACTGCCACTCGGTCTTGAAGAACATGAAAAAAGTTCACCTGATTTAAAAGACAAGATTGTTGTTGTGTAAAATCTGCATCAATGATAATAATATAATCCTCTTGTTCTCTTTGAAACATCCCAAAAATATCATATGCTTTGTAACAATTAAGGGAATCAAAATTCTGTTGAAATTGTTGACAATTTTCCTAGGAAGAAAATTCTTTAGCAGAATTCAAAGAAACATGAAAATCGAAAGGCAACAATGTAATTTCATCATTTTCAAGAGGAAAAACAACATTCTCAATAAGATATGCATTTTGAGTAACAAGTAAGGAAAATAAAATTGCATCTTCATGCATTTGACCAAAACTAACATCCTTATCTTTATAAAGTTCTTCCTTTTCCATACTATTGGAAGAATAAACTATTGAATGTTGAATATGTGACTCAAACTCTTCACAAAAGTGCTAAAAAAGAAGCTCAATAGGAAAATATATGCTATAGTGATTACGAAATGTAGTATGAAATTTATTCAACAAAGAAATGTTGGAAGTAAAGATCTACACTATTCTCGGGCATTTCCTCCCAATGAATAACTGAACATATTCACCAAAACATCATCATGAACAATACCCAACCCATTCATGCACTCATGAAAATCTAGAAAATGTTTAGTAGGAATTTCTCCATCATCTCCCTTAAATATCAGAAGATAATTTTCCCATTCATCTCAGTCGGGCATAGGATTGGGAAAACCAGGTACATTGGAGAAATCCAAAAGTGCATACCTCCAAAGATAAAATATAATTTATTTGAGTATCAAATGGTTTTGACATTCTGAACCAATGGAGCCATCGATGGATTCTTCAGTCATGGAGTCGCCAGGTGAATGATATGTAGTCAGATTATGTGTTTAACTCTTTTTCACCATAAATAATTAGCACTAATCATTGTCGTACACGCAAGGATGATAGCTTCATTCATCCACTCACTGGAAATGGTGCCAAAAGATGTTAGCACTAAAAAATGTTTCCTGACTACAAAAGAAACATGTCTAGCGCATCTTGAAAAGGATTTGATTAGATAGGTGGGTCAAGGTTTAAGAAAAGAGAAACGACAAAAAATTGGATTTAAAACATTGTAGATTAGTGATCAAGTCCATTGGGCATGGAGTCTCTTATCATATTTCATGGATCCAAGGCAATTAAACCAACTATCATATAAGATTGATAAGAGGATAGATAAGTGGAAGAATAGGGAAAACATTATGGAATACAGAGGCATCACTAGAAGATCATACTTGCATAATCCATATGATAGAATATTCATGAACAAAAATTCTTTTAGTTAATGAATATTAGATATCTGAATAAATTCCACAGAAACATAGAAAGTACACTAAGTCTTTAATGCATAGGAATTCTGTAGTGCATAACTTCTATTCAAATAAGAGGAAAAATGAATATGAAAACACAATATAAAGTACAGACTGATAAGCAAGGTTCTCATGGATCTCCGATGCTAAAATATACAAAGAAAGAAATTCCCTCAGGATTACAATGATGCACATAGTCTCGCTTCCCTCCTAGTCTATATTTTCCATATTTTTTGACCCTCTTCCTTATTACATTACAAATTATAGTATTTATAATAAATTACATCTATAATTTATTACTATCTTTTAGAAACAAAAGTCCAAAAATAAACTAAAAATAAAAAAGATATCGAAGCAATTGCAAGAAATCTGGAAATGATGAAACTACTTCCTTAAAATCTATCAAGTGCCCTCGAATATCAAATTGACCATAATTGTTGAATACTCTTCAATATGTATATTCATTGTCTTCATGCCTTGAAATGTTGGTTCTAATCTTCCTTTGACCATAAATCCCTTTGAATATGGAACTTTTGATTTTCCTGACAATGTGAGATTGATGCTAATTTATTGCCATCGAGATGTAGATATATTTGTCAAAAATAGAAAAAGGTGAGAAAATTTTTCCAATAAATCAATGATTGTGAATTGTTCATATTATCTAATTACTCTTCCCCCAAGTCTCGATTCTAGTCTCCTTTAAAAAAAATTCAATTACAACAAAATTTTGATTGCCACAAAATTCCACCTGTAGATGAATTTACAATAGTATACTTGAAGGTAAACTATGAATGAGATCCCAAGAGGCTCGACACCTTTATCATATGCCTTTTTCTCAATCTAAATAATAGTTGATACATTCTAACATTGAAAATCTCCACAATATTTGACTTTGAATAATGATTCTTGACATAGAATGGAATCCATCTTAAAAAGGAAACCATTCAATCTTCCCATACTCACTGTATAAGAATGATTAATGATAATTCCACAAAGAATTTCATCACAAAAACCTTGATCAGGAAAGGCACAAATACAATTTTATACTGATACACACTTATCATAAAATTCCCCATAGAAGAATTCTATCTGCATCGAATGTGCCCTGAATCACCATAAAAAATGCAAAACGATGCCACCACAAAACCCCAAATCAGTGTAACCTGTACAATTTTCATCCTTGGGCGTTTAACGCTTGGACTCCTACCTCGAGAACTTGCTAACTTCTCCACTTGACACTCTTTTATGCTTGACTCATCTGAATTCCTTTCATGGAAACTCAGTGTATATCAAGTTGACTTGCGAGATTCCATAGTCACATAACAACTCAAATAAAATTTCTATTAATAGTTGACACTCGACATTTGTATTATGTTGGGTTGGTGATTTGACTATGGTCTCATGTTTTCATTTGACTACAGTTGTGAGTTGTATTTTGGCATGTTCTCCCTATGACACTCTGATGAAATTCATAATTTGTATGTTGTATGAAACCCAATGGCGTGTTTTCCTTTGGCACACTATCCTTTGCATGTCTGGGATATATATCACACATGCATTAGAAAATAGTTTTTTCTATTATTCATAAACATAGGTGTACATGACTCTATCTGATGCATTGTGCACTATACTTGACCCATGGGATCTCCCTTTGTGCTCAATGATTGTCACTTGGACTTGGTTGATTATGGTGTTTTTTTAGGGTTATGTAACCTGTAATATGGTTTCGTTCGTGACTTGGAAATTGAGGTTTAAGCATAGGACCAACAAGTTTTTATTTGCCAAAAAATTTAATAATAGACAAATAAAAATAATGTCATTTGTTTTAAAATAATTTTTTTTTTTTTTTTTCATTGTCTTTTAGAAAGAACGCGACAAAGGAAAAACGTTCATTCTCAAATGAAAATAAAGGAACAGTAAGCTAGACTCATAATGCAAAAAACAAACATGGATGGGAGACTCACCAAATTGAGAAATTGAGAAGATGGAAGACCTCGACAAAATTTGACGAAGGATTTGGAGAATTTGGAAAAGTTGACACAAAGTTGGAGAGAAGGTTAAAGATTTTTACGGGAACGAGATCAAATTTAGGTGCCAATAACTAGGGTTTGGAAGAAAAACTTCATGCAACAAACCTGTTAGGTGATCTATTGATTTCTCTACCGAAACTTAAATTTTTCGGTAGCAACACTACAATTTTGGCTGCTAAAAGGAACAAAGACACACTAAAATATCTGAAAATATATGTTGGGGATGCTTCCAAAATATCCACTCACTAGCCAATGAGCTCACTAAAAAAAACACTTAAGAAACCTCAAAATCACTTCAAACTCAAAACAACAAATAAGAGGCTCATTCATGGATACGACCTATTCTATCAGACCCCTAACAGGATTCTAAGCCCAAGAAAATTTCATATCTAACCATGGAAACTCAGAAAAATATGAAAAAAAATTACCTATAGGTACGATCACTGCCCAATATGTGTGTAGTTAGTGACCATCTATAGGAGGTTACGACCCGACAATAGGTCACTCTGGTGTGAACTAGTCAGTTGTGTCCATCTACAAAAATGGGGGAAAGGGACCAAATCTGGCCTAGGTCTGATAGATCTGCAAGATATGCTCTCTAAGGGACTGATAGGGAAGATTATAAATTACATAAAATTATCAAAATGATGAAAAGCAAGGGGAAATTTGAACTACATAAGAATCAAAGATTCTTCCCTAGTGGAGTCACTAGTTTTTTTATGGATAAGTTGGATGTACCCTTGGTCCAAGGTAGACAACTAGTATATATAGCTACGAGGTTTCCTTAGATTTAAACAAATTTATTTATTTTTACACAAGGAGAGAGAGAATGGCATACCTTTTTAACAATGGTTTTCTGTGTATGTCATGGCTGATGCAGCTCCTGAGATCCATCTCTAGCTCCTATGACCTGCTTCCTACACACAAGTGACGAACAAAAACCAATCTACAAATTCTCCAAGTGTTAGGAATAACAATTATATTCTAAATCTAATCTAATCTACTCAAGGAGAGATAATATATATCATTTGCAAGTGAGCACAACAATATAGAGAGGGGAAAAAACATAGATGCATATTATAAAAATGGATAAGTACATCAATGTTATTTTAGCTTGAGTGAATGACACATTCCTCCTTATGATCCTTTCTCTTACTCCTCCTCATTACTCACTCAAGAAAGGCTAAGTTGACCTGAAGTATGATTTGTATGAAGAAGCTCCTCTCAATAATCCTACAACATGTACCTGTAAATGATTCTTCCTCCCTATTTTCCCATGTAATGCCTTCCTTATATACATTCGTGGAGGAGGCTAAGAGAGCCTTCTATATCTCTTGAACTTAGTGAACCTCGAATAAATTTAGAATTCCAAACATTCTTCCATGATATAAGAATCTCCCCATCATTGATATCCAAAATAATCACCAATTCTAGAAGGTTGCAGAGGTAGTCACAGGCCATAAGTAATGCAGCTAGAGACCAATCATTGGATGCAAAGGCATTCAACAATGACTAGTTGCACCTTATCAATGGGCTTAGTAGCGAACATCCTCAAAAATCATTGAAACCATGGAAGAAGATTGTGTATCGACAAAATATCATCAATATGTCCTTCATGAGACCCAAGGGTGGAAAATAAGGCCATAACACTTACCACCACTAGAGAAGATATTTCATTTGTTGTTGGAAACCTTTCTAGTTTTATGCAAAAACCTTGTGAAGGACATTGGTTTGTTTCAAAAAGAGTCCTAAAATACTTGAAGGGAACTTAATATTTTGGATTCAAGTATTCTAAGGTGGATGAATTCAACCTAATTGGATATTTTGATTCAAACTTTGATGGGGGCAAAGAAAATAAAGTGTCAACTTCATGCTATCTCATGAGTCTTGGATTGACAACTATCTCCTGGAGATCATGTAAATTGTCAATTCCAACAATTCCACAATAGAGGTAGAATATGTGGCAGTTGTAGAAGAAAAAAAGGATATCGTGTGGCTCAGGAAAGTACTTGAAGATTTGTAAAAGAAACAAGTGAATTCTACTCCTCTTATGGTTGATAATACTTTTGTAATCACGTTGGCCAAGAATCCTAGTTTCCATGATAAAACCAAGCACATCAACACAAAGTACCATATGATTCAATATCATGTAGAGGCCAAGACTATTTACTTGAGACATTATTCCACCAATGAGAAAATTGTGAACATCTTCACCAAAACGCTTGGAAGAGAACATTTTGAAAAGTTCAAAATGATTCTTGGACTCATAAACACCCCTTTGTATTAAGGGGGGGATGCTAGATACCTAATCCTTAGTGATTGAGGCAGTTTTTAAATATCATTGTAAATAATATTTAGGAGAAATATGAAGAGTCGTAGGTGAATATTTTGGGGAATAGGGTAGAACATGACATGCAATAGAAAATAAAGTACAACAGATAATCAAAGAGGAACATAAAATTTTGAAGACAGAAGGTTGTGTCTAAAGACACTGTTACAACACTTAAGCAAAGCACATTGTGATTAGAACATCACAATTCATGTTGGATCTCAATTGTATGATCTCCATGATGATGATTATTGGACTTATGGGCTGACCTGGGTTCTACCTTAGTTCTCCAAAAAAACCCTTATCACCATCGACCCTTCCAGTAAACCAGAAAGCTACACTGTGCACAGAGTGCACAAAACAGTCTCACTTGAGATGGTTTATGGGGGATTGTAGGACGCAGATGTCTATAGTCATGGAAGGGATTGGGAGATGTTATTTCTTACTTGTTATTATTTCTACTTAACCATACATTCTATTTTACCATTCATTAGATCCATTCATTCATTTGCATATTAATCTAGTGTGTGTTGTAAATAAACCATCCATTCATATATATAACCATTTATTGACAACTGTAGAAGTAATAACACATCAAAACACATTGCACACATGGTTTTACCATGGTTTACCGCCCCTAGGGCTACGTACACAAAGATATTATGTTTCTTTATTCTTATTCATCAAAAACTGTTATGTGCATTACATCATAGTAAAGAGTAGTGAGGTGGACCAAGATCGCACCAACCTCAACATATTGCAACCTGACCCTCATCTACTTTGACCTCATCTGAGCTCTATAGCTCTCAACAAACTTCCAATCCCAAAAATGCCAAGATAGGTTCTCCAAAAAAGACTTGTTGCACTAACTCTCCAACAATTCGATTCCTATCCTGTATATCATACCCATTATTTATATTTAAAAAATGGGTTATAAACCCTTACAATCCATCCCAAAACCCTAACCCTAACTAGGCTAGGCTTGTCCATATTTGTGTCGGATTTCTGAAAATCCTACTGTGTGCACTTATTTTCCTCAAAATGTAGCATGTTGTTTTTCCTCGCTTGTTGCATTATTCTCCAAACATGCCTTCTCCAATAGGCCCCCAATAATAACATGTTGCTCGTCCTGAGCCACTTAGTCTTACTACACCCTCTGCAGTGCTACCTCCAGTGCATGGAATTTATTTGCTAGTTATGTCACTTTCTCTTTGGCCTCTGCACTCTTCCCTGATAATGTCTCCAAACCCTACGTTGTTATGTGCTCTGTCAACACTTCTCTACTTTATATGAGTTCATGTTCCAATTTTCTCTTCTCTGTTTGGAGCTCGTCTACCATTCCTTCTACTTGTTGTTGGAATGACTCCAACTGAGTATGGATTTCTTGTTTCTGCTCCTGCATAGTCTTTACCTCTTCCTTCAAGTTCTTCAGTTCCTGCACTGCCTTCATTCTAAGAGAGATGTCCATGGATTTTTTTATTTTCTTCAATTCCTGAACTGCCATGTTCAGGTTTTCCTCCCTCTGCTCCAAATTTTGGATATTTTCGTCCTCTTATAGGCTTGTCCAAATCTGTGTATTCCTGTTATAAAGTTCTGCCACTTCTTTAACCTCCTGCACTATACTCTCTACATGCGTAATAGCCTCTTTCTCCCTCTACTCTCGCACTTATGGAGGTGTGATCATAGTTAACGTTTCTATTTCTTTCTTGTATCTCTCCATGGTCTGTGCAATTTGTTGTATCTTCAATTATTTTGTAACGTCCTGTTCTTGTGCGTAGTCGGGTATACTCTTGTATACCTCTGTGAGCTTCTTCTCCACATTTTTGGCATGCTTCATCTCTTCCTCCTTTTCTAGAATGATTTGTTCACATGTCACATGTAGAATCTCTTTCACCTAGCAACCAATTTCTAGGTTGGCAACATCCTCCCTATCTCTAGTTTGCACTTCCTGCTTTGCACTTGCTTGCAGTTCATATAAGGATTTTGTGGGTATTTTTTCCATGACCAACTCCATATGCTCCACATCCTTTAATGGTCTATGTGTTGTATGTTCCTCCATATCCAACATGTCTTGTGTGACTGTGAATATTTCATTGCTCACTACTTTTATCTTCACAATCTCTTCCTGCTCCTTATGCACTGATGTTCATTGTTATTTTTCTAGATATTGCGTTGTTGGATGATGCATTATATTGAGTTGAAGTCCCTACAACGTGTCATGTAATTGTACTAATTTTTCCATGATATCCTCCCTTTGTGCCTCTGTTGCGCGTACTACATACTCTCCTTTGTCTTGGTGTTTGTCTCCTACCAATTCAGAATCGTCCTCTGTGATAGTGATATTTGAAGGATTTTTATGATACTTCATTTTTTTCCTGATTTATGCCTCATGTGTTCATGTTCTCTTCTTAGTTGGGGTCAAGGTTTGCACACCATTTTTATTTTTTGGTGATTCCCCATCTTTGGCTTCCTTTGGGTGAGAGTTATCTCCCTTCTCGTCATCCCCTTTTACTTTTGTCCTTGATATTGTATCTTTATTTCTTGGCTTTTTTTTGGCTTGGTGCTTCCACGCTATGCATCCTTTCTTGTATTATCTATTGGACTGCTTGTTTTCTTGGATGTTCCTTCTTCTACTAGCTCATTGGGATTTATTCCTTTTTTTTTGGTGTTGGAACCTTCCACTGCACAGGTCAATCATGCATGATCCAATCCACTTCTCATGTTTTACAATACCTCATTTCCATCCACTTCTTCTTTGGGTCCCTTGTGGCCTAGATCCATAAATGATGTCTTGAAGATTTGAAATTTGCAATCCCTTCATTCTCTTGCACCACTTCAACTGGGATCCTCCAGACATTGGTTTTGTTTTGTTGCATATCCTCCAAGAACATGGAGAATATGACATTGTTAGCTTGTTGGTTCTTGGGGTCCTTTGTCTGCCACAAAGTTTCATAGCGCACTGCGTAACATTTCCCCTTCCTGTCTAGAAAAGATGAAAACTTGGGATCCTTTCATCCCACCAGTGCTATCAGTATTAGCAACCAGGATTAATGGAATTTTGTTTGATTATCATGTGCATCTCTACAATCCACCAGAAATTGATTCAACAGGCAAGGTTCCCAACTGAATACTACGCCCTTTGCGCACTACGCAACTATTTCTATCATTCATGTTGGGCCTTCTTCCTTTATGCACTTTCTCAACAGTTTGCAGGCCATCAGTTTTCTAGAAAATTTTGTTTCATTATCGTTAATGTCCTTAATGATTAGTCATTGGGTTCCCATATTTTTCCTGAACCGTGTCTTCACTTCCTCTGCAATTTCCTTATCTCTGGTTTTATTATCCAAATAATATTCTAGTTGTGCCCTTCTGGTAGGAAACCCCGTTATCTTAGATATGAGATTCACTTATATGGGGACCAGCCTATCCATCCATAGGATACCTCCATGTACCCTGGCCAATATTTGTTTCACACACAGTACGACATTTTTACAACGCCCAAAATGAGGTATTCTCAATAGATTCATCACGCCTGAATTATAGACACCTGTGACCCACTGTGCGAGCTCCATAATAGGTTTCCTAAGGGTCCTACCTCCCCCCAGTTCTCCAATTATTCTTCCTGTGCGAAGTATGGAAACTTCTCTATGTCAGTTATGTTATGGTATGCATACTTCAACTTTGGTACCTTCCCTAACATGTCTTCTACTGCGGTTACAATGTCTGGAAGATGGGGTAATGTAATTTCCAACGCACTGGGTTCTTTCCTCTTCTGTCCCACGGCTAGGGTTTCTTCTTTGGCTTCGTCCTCAATTTCTTCATCTTCTTCTCTCTCCATTTCCTACTGGCCTTTGAATTCTTCTATGACTTGTTGTTTCTGTTTTTCCTTTTCTGTAGAATTTTCGAAATTAGGGTTCGCGTTGTCGTTAGTGTTTTATGCGCTTTGACCCGCTTGCACCTGTTTTGCGGTTGACAATTTTTCCTCTAATATGGTGGGACAGATCGATTCGATCTCATATGTTTTTGCATCCTCTACCTCCACAAAATGCTCTTGTTCTTCCATTCGTTCTTTCTTCTAGCCGGACTGTCGGGTTACTCGTACAAATTAGCTAGGAGATCCAATTTTTAGGGGTGCCATCAAACTATTCATTCACTCAATCGATTGACTTATCCTCTTTCTCTATCACCCTTTTCTCATGCTCTCAAGGTCTTAGTTTCTCAAAATTCTCTAAGTGTCGAAATTTTCCGTGCTTTTCCCTTTTTATAGACCCGGTAATTAATGTTCTGTCTTATTTTTCACTTTTTCAGGTCATTTGCGTAGTGTCTAATTTTCCTGCGTGTAGGCTTGCAAATTATTTCTCACCAATTGTTGTGCAATGTCATTCTTGAATCACTTATTCATCCAAATTACTTATATTTGGATTTTTCTTCATTTTTCTATTTTTATCTTCCTTTTTCATCTTTTAGCTCCTACTATTTACAATATTTACAACTCTACTTGCTACGTTGCAACTATTGAGAGTTAGTAGGTCGAATATCCCTATACAGTTTCAGTCGACTACTATTCACCATTCATTGTACTTCCTTTCCTATTAAGTCTTACAGATGTATAACACCTCTATCTGTGACAAAACTTATTTGATATGGCCCTAGCCAATTCATTCTGAGCTTCCCTGGGTGTTGCAAATACTTACTTTAATAGAGGAGAACCATATCTCCTTCCTTAAACTTCTTATCCTTGATATGTTTGTCATACCATGCTTTATCATTTGTCTTATGTACCTCTTGATGGAAACCTGCCATGATTTCGTCTTCTTCTAATTCCATCAGTTGAGCCAGTATTTCCTGTGCTGCACCATTTTCTATCATGTCTGTAATTATTGCAATGCCCAGAATTGGAATTAAAGAATCTAAGGGAACAACTGCCTCCTTTCCATATACCAATATAAAGGGTGTTTTTCTTGTTACTTTATTACAGGTAGTTATATAAGCCCAAATTATTGTTGGTACCTTCAAATCCCAATCATCTATGTTTACATTACAAATCTTTGTCAAGGAATGCTCCAAAATCTTGTTGAAGGCTTCCACTGTTCCATTTGCTTGAGGGTGGTAAGGAGTACTCTTTTGGTGGTATATCGTAAGCTCTTCAAGCATAGTATGAATTGAATTTTTGATGAAGTGAGTCCCCTGATCACTCATCAATATTATTGGACATCCAAATCTTGTCACTGCATTCTCAAATAAAAAGTGTGTTGTAGTCTCTACGCTACAATCCTTTACAGGTGTTGCCTCTGCCCATCTGGTTAAGTATTTTTTTGTTGTAATAATGCATTTGGATCCTGATCTTCTTGCTAGTGGATTAATTGGACCTACAAAATCTATTTCCTATTTATCGAACACTTGTAAAGTAACCCGTGGTCTTAGTGGCATCTCATCCCTCCTGGATGTCTTCCCAACTCTTTGATAAACATCACACTTTTGACAATATTCTTATGATCAGTTTGCCACCATAATCTTTTGCGCAATACCTTTTGCGTGATAGATTTTCCTCGATAGTGTCCTCCTACAATTCCTTCATGTGCTTCTGCCAAAATAACAGGTCTTTCATGATCCATCACACTTGTCCTCAATATGTTGTCTGCTCCAGGTTTTTATAAATGACGTACAATTAACTAATAATCTGCAACTCTGACCACCGATTTTTTTTTTTCTGTACAGTAGTAAATTATATTGGTGCAAAGCATGTACTCAAAAGCTAAATAATGTCAGAAAAATATTCATTTTCAATTTGTACTGAAAACAATTGTGCATCTAGAAATTTGTCTTCCAATTTATTGGGTTCTTAAACAGTAACAACCATATGCATATCCTTCCCCCCAACACTAGCTTATTAACTAAGTATCTCATATCTAAATGATCTATAAACATCTTAAAGTGTTGTCCCAACAAGTAATTTATGTATTTCTACAAAGCATACACCATTGTTAATCCTTCTCTTTTTGTAGTGTTGTTGTTATGTTATGAATCTAGAAAAAAATTGCTTGCAAATGCAATAGGGTGATCTATATCACCTTCTCTTGGTTGTGTTAATATCACTCCTAATGCAATTGCAGATGCATCTACATGCACATGAAATTATTTATCCCAATATGGAGATACTAAAATTGGTGCAGTAACCATCTTCTCCTTCAAAATATCCAGACTCTTCTGGAATTCATCATTCCACTGGTACTTAGTATCCTTATTTAACAACTTCTCCATTAGTTCAGTGATCTATGCATATCGCCTGATGAATTTTCCTTAATACCCCATATGGTCTAGTGTACTCTTCAACTAGTGCACTGACTTTGGTGGTGGTAAGCTAACTATGACAATAATTTTGGCGGGATCAACTTGTAGACCAAGTTTACACACCACATACCCTAAAAAAATTCCAAAAGGTGCGCTGAAAATAGACTTATTAATATTTAATGAGATCTGACACTGTGTTCATCTATCCAACATCATCCTTAATACTTCAACATGATCTTTCAGCAAAACTAAACATTGTCGAATCATCCAAGTAAGTCTCCAAAAATTTATGAATAAATTCCTTGAAAGTTGCTACTACTACTCTTGAAAAAATGGTTGGTGCATTATTCAATGGTTGGTGCATTATTCAATCCAAATGGCATAACTTTATACTGAAATGAGCCCCACTCTGTAGAAAAAAATTTCGTGTGTCTATCTCCTGGCACAATCCTGATCTGATGATAACCTGAAAATCCATCTGTAAAAGAATAATCTTCTTGACCCCCCTACATTCTCCAAATCTTCGTATGTAAAAGGGGTAGGAAAAGGATCATGTAAGAAATAATCATTCAATTTTCTAAAATCTACACAAATCATGATCCCTCATATATTCTTTTCTTGCACCACCATGGGACTCATCTATTCTGATTCTTCTGTAGGTTCTATAACATTGACTTATAGCATATTTTCGATTTTTGTCTTCACCTTCTCTTTGTATATTGGATTCAATCTGTACGACCTCTATGTAATAGGTCTTGCTTCTGGATTCAATGGGATCTTCATCTCTCCAGATCTTTTCCTAGTCCCTTCATCTCTAAGAATGCTGTTGGGAATAAGTCACTGTATTCGTGCAATAATTATGTGATCCTTTCTATCGTCTGATGATCCCAATAATCTCCAGTACTAGCCATCTTTGGGTTGTCTGCAATTCCAATATTTACCTTATTAATATTTCAAGGTTTAGCATAATATTTTGAGTCCATATTGGGACCTTCTACTTCCCTTTCACCTTCTACTTCTAGGATCTGGATATTGCATGGATTATCTTCTTCAAGTTCTTCTGCTTATGCTACATGATGACAATGTAGCAATTGTTTGACTGTCTAACTAACATGTCTCTGAGATGATGGAATTATTTAAAACTCTTGTTCTTCAAATATCATGCATCTTACCACTTTCATCATTGTGTCCATATCTAGGATGTCATGCTCAAAGGAAAATGTAATTACAAAGTTATGTTGTATTTCTTATTAGTTGGCAGTTTCTTTGTGATGTTCTTGTTCTGTGTACCAGTTCTTCAGAATGCCTTCTAATGTGTGAATTAAATGGTAGGGTTATTATTTTGGTGGTATTAATATCCACTGAACTATGCACTTCTACATATGCTCTTGGGGTTGTCCAAATCCTTCACATTTCTCCTCATATTTGTGTTCCTTCCTCACCTTGAATCTGATGTGCAGTAACCTTTTGTACTAGAACTAATTGTTGATATTTTCCTTGTGTGTACCCCACCATATTGCAGGTGTAGCTTTTAGAGAAATATCTAATTCTTGTAATCTTTGATTTTCCATAACTTCTACCTCATATTTCATAAAAACTTATTCTAAACCATTTAATCCATAAAAAGTAGGAGAATCTCTTACCTCTATACCAACCCATCTTAACGCCCACGTCATTATGGAACATCTCCTCGTATATAATTCATGTAATCGTTGTTGTTATTTTTCTAGTCATGTGTCAGAGACTGAAGAACAAGAACTAATAATCCTTCAACTGAGCATTCCATCTGCATTTGGGTTGATATAATCCTCTTTGCGTGCGGTAGTTCTGTATAGTTGATTCACATATTTTGTAAGAATATTATCCATCGTAGGTTCCACATGTAATGATCTTTCTGAGGGATCTAATTGCTCAATAACTCTGTATTCTCCAGACTCAAACATCATCTTCCTTGTCTTCAAATTAATAATATTCTAGTTATCAAAGGCCCAATCCATACCTAATAGTGTTGGATATGGCGAAGTATTATCCACTATGTCAATGAATTTAAAGTCATCCATGGTGCACACACCATATAGAACAATTGAAATCCCATTCAACCTTCCTATCGACACCACTTTGGGCTGATTTCCTAGCTTCAACTGAATAGGTGAATACCCTAATTGTGGTTCTCCCATATCTTCCCAAGTTTTCTTTGGCAGAACATTGACTTCAGATCTTAAGTCTAATATAATACCCCCCATATTGAAATATCCTATGTTAGCATTCAATCTGAATTCCCTACTAGTTATTCTCTTCTTTTGGAGTTGATTTACCCTTTTTACCCCCTCTTCTCTAGGATTTCACTTTTTTAATAAATTATGTAGTAATTGTAAGGAATTTTTATCACTCAACAACTTGACACAAGCTCCCAAAAAGTTTCTTAAGTTACTTACTTGTTCTGAAGACTTCTCCCAATTGGTTTCATCAAATAATGAGGGCATGTCATATACTGGTATTTCATCTACTGGATTTGTTCCTGAAGTGGATGCAATGTTTTCCTTCAATATCTCTTATCTAGATTATTTGAATATCTCTTTCTCTTTGCACACATCAAACTTTTGTTCAGGCGTTGTGTTCTTCCTAACCCACTGGTACTAGTCCTGATCCTTCTTGGTTGCATCTTCATCTATTTTGGATCCACCTATAATCACTATATTAATATGCTTTCCATCTTCTTCTCTTTGTTCCACCCTGATCCATTGCACGTTATGATTATTCTGGTTCCTCTGGTCCTGTATTTTTATCAATAGTGTTGGACAATCCTCTATTTCATAGTGTGTTGCACGACAATACATACATGTCGCAGGTGGTTGTGGGATGTGTCTTGCATAGTGCCCTAGTTTCTGAAAGTTATGACACACTACTGGTCCTCGTCCTCCTCCAAAGCCTCTTCCTCCACAACCTCCTCCTCTGAAGCATCCATTGTTTCCCTGATTATCTCTGCATGGTGTGTTATACTAAGGTCCTTGATTATACTGCAGTTACATGTTATTGTACTATTTTGGTGTTGCACATTGTTGTGTGGGGTTATACTATTGTTTCCCTTGAAATTGTTGCATGTTATACTGTGGTTGTGCTACAAATTGCTGAGCAAGATTGTATTTGGTTGTTTCATAGTATTATGCTGTAGTTGCTGAGCAGATTTTCCTGTTAAATGTTCATCCTGCCCCCAATATGTATCTACAATCCTTTCTTTCATCATATCCAAGGCTCTACAGTCCTTGTCCTCATGTCTAACTGACTTACAAAAGTTACAATATGTATTATTCGGTACCGTCTGGTACTTTTGTATCAAGGGGAAATGATAGGGATCATTCCCATGTGTTTTGAAAATCTCACACCATGGTCCTCCTGGGGCCAAACGGTCTGGCATACCCACTCCAATATACTATGAGAATAATGGACACTCATTCTTGTGATGACCTTTTGTCCTGCACATTGTAAACCATACATCTTATTTTTTCTCCTTTCCTTTGTTTTGATTTAACTGGAATGTTAATTTCTTCAGATCTTGTTTCAACTCTTCCACAGCTGGATCTGTATGCTTGTATTGGTTTTCCTCTAGCTATAAGGTTTCCTGCAGGGCCTCACCCTGACTTTGAAATTTATGTTGTCTCAAAGGATACTTCAAGTGTGGAAAAAAATAATTAATAAACAAATTCCTATGTTGTGTATCAGTAATAGTGTACTTTAACTTACCTTTTAACCTCTTGAATTTCTGGTCCACTTCCCATAATGATTCTCCTAGTTTCTTCTTGATCTCTATCATTTCATTCATAAGCTGGTCTTCTGAACTTGGCTTCTGAAATTCATTTATTAACTATCTCCACATCTGCTATAGTTGTAGGTGTTCCTGTTGGGTTATTTTTTGAGAGACCCATGTATAAATCTAATGCACGGTCTCGAAAAGTGATTTCCAATTGCGCAACCTTTGTATTTTCATTTGTAATCTTCTTTTCTTCCCATATCTTCTCACAAGTGAAAAAATGTTTCTCTGGGTCATCTGACCAATCCCCTCTGAACTCTAGTAGCCTAATGGTTGGATCTAATCCTTCCATTTTGAAATTGGTTGAACTACCACCTCTGCGTGGTGTAGAAACTTGACTACTACTTGTTGAGCTTGCACTTCTGCTACTAGACCCACGTCCTAAAATTTTTCTTCTACCACTAATCACTTGTTGTTTAACTTATTTTTCTTCTTCAATTGTGTTAGTCACACATGGGGTTGTGGGTTCCACACTAATTCGGATCTGGAATGGAGAGCTTTCTTCTATGTTAGACACATGACCTCTGGTTTTCCTCTCATATGTGGCCTGCAAGATATCCGAAATTTTCCCTATGGAGCTGAGATGTTCTACCTCTTCCTCATCATTGTCCAAGCCCTCCCGATCCTCTACAAACATCTTCTTATTATTAATCCTATACTGTTTGGGTCATCCGCTACGCATCACACCTGCATTTCTTAATATTTCCCTGGTTTCTTCATCATCCATCATGATGGGGTCCATTTCCTTATTCTTTTGGCTACTCCCCAGATCCTTCTTAATTTCTCAGATCTTTGTTAGTTCTTCCCACAACTCCCCCATGTGCGTAGAGTGATCTAGCTTTATGATTCCATGGTCATCACGCCTTTATCATGTAATAATATCTTGATCAACGTGTAAAGAGACCTAATATACCTTCCTCTGGGTCCCCTCAATAAATTATTCTCTACAATAGTGTATGACTTTGTTGTATCAACTGCAAACTCAGTGATAAACCCTAGAGTAATGTTGTCTAACCAGAAATCCACTGCTCGTATGAATTTATTATTAACTCTTTCCAACCGCGCGATATTTTCAGGAGTCCACACTACTAGCCTAATCTGATTAGCTGGATAGGTATCCTTCAACCTTAACAACCATTCATGTAATAAATATGGAAAGAAACAAAAATATGCTTCATGTAGATCAGTAAACACATACCTCTACCTGTACTAGCATAGTGTATACCTAGAACCCTTATTGTCTCTCTGCGCCACCTCCAACTGGTTTGTCTCTAACCATCTTTCAATCTCTTACTTCATAGGATTACATGGCTTGAACATCCCTTTCTACCACTGCATCTTCTTCACCAAACCCCTTCCTATATCTCCTTCTAACTTCTAGCCGACAATAGAACCATTTGTTGGACTTATGGGCTAACCCGCGTTCTACCTTAGTTCTCCAACAAAACTCTTATCACCATCATCTTTCTGGTAAACCAGAAAGCTACACCTCACACAGAGTGCACAGTGCAGTCTCACCCAAGATGGTTTATGGGGGACTGTAGGATGAAAATTTCTACAGTCATGGAATGGATTGGGGGATGTTCTTTCTTACTTCTTATTATTTCTACTTGACCATGCAGTCTATTATACCATTCATTAGATACATTCATTCATTTTCATATTAATCTAGTACACATTATAAATAAACCATCCACTCATATATCTAACAATTTAATGACAATTGTATAAGTAATAACACACCAAAACACATTGCACACATGGTTTTTCCGTGGTTAACCCCCCCCTGGGGCTATATCCACAAAATATTTTGTGTCTTCTTATCCCCCGGGGCTACATCCACAAAGATATTTTGTGTCTTTATTCTTATCCATCAAAAATCATTGCACCCATTACATCATAGTAAAGAGTAGTGAGGAGGACCAGGATCACACCAAGCTCCATAGATTGTGACCTGAACCTCAGCTACTTTGACCTCATCCAAGCTATACATCTCTCAACAGAGTTCCAATCCCAAAAACTCCAAAATAGGTTCTTCAAAACAGACTTGTCTCACTAACTCTCTAACAATTCTATGCCTATCCTCTACCTCATACCCCTTGTTTATATTTAAAATATAGTTTATAAACCCTTACAATCCATCCCAAAACCCTAACCCTAACTAGGCTAGGTTTGTCCACATTTGCGTCGGATTTTCACAAATCTTGTCGCGTGCATTTCTTTTCCTCAAAATGTGGCGCGTTGTTCTACCTCGCTTGTTGTGTTGTTATCCAAACCTACCTGCTCCAACAATGATGACTCAAGGGGTCTACTTTTATAGCCTCTAGATCTAATCTATTTCCATATAAGTTGAAAGATATTATACACATGTAACCATTAGTTGTTATCATTGACTCTACCGAATCCGTATTGTTGAGTCAGATCGAAAAGGATGCTCAAAACAATGGCCTATGTGTCCAAATTGTAGTCAATTGTTGGGTTGGTCGATCCATCATCTAACTATCTTTGACTACTAGTCGACTTTCCAACCAATAGGAATGTTGAATACTTGACTGAATAGTGTAATGTGTTGGTTGATCACTCAATCGACTATATCTAGATGAGGTTTGACCTCTTGAACAATTGTATCCATATGAGGGTCAACCTCTTGACCGACTAAACCTAGGATATGTGTGATGAACCATCAATGCTTGATGTTCCAAAACCCCCCCATCAACACACATCTATAGATATTTAGGAGGTGAAATTACATCATTATGAACCCCCCCCCCCATAATTACAGCTTCCTGAAGTCCAAGGATCATGCAAAGCTTGATAAATTTGGCTTCAGCTAAAGGTTTGGTGAAGATATCAACAACCTGATGTTCTATTCAACAATATTCAAGGGAAACAACATTATCATGAACCAATTGTCTCAAATAGTGAGCATGGAGCTCAACATTCTTCATCTAACTATGGCCAACAATATTCTAAGCAACCTATATAGAACTCTAGTTATTACAGTATATTGTAGTTGAGGTCTGAGTAGTTAGGCCAATTTCTCCAAAAATTTGGAAAATATAGATAGCTTCAATACCTACTTGAACGATGCCACGATACTCTTATTCCTTAGTCGAAAAGGAGACAAACTTCTATTTCTTTCACGTCCACATAAATAGTCCACTTCTATAGAGAAACACATAGCCATAAGTGTACTTATGATCATCATTTTCACAATCCCAGTCAGAGTTGGTGAAGCCGACTCGCAAATATGAATTTTGAGAATACTCGATACCAAAATAAGTGGTACCCTTGAGATAGAAAACAATTAGTTTGACTAATGTCTAGTGGCTTTCTTCGGGGTCTTGCATAAACTGAGAAACCACACTAACATCAAAGGAAATGACAGCTTGACTATGAGTAAGATAAATAATATTATCGACCATTTGTCAATAAAGTGTAGCATTGGTTGTAGGTGTTTGACAGATTTTGGTAAGATTTACTCCATACTTAAAAGGAGTAGCGCAGGGCTTGCAATCATCCATCTTAAAACATTTCAACAGATCCATCACATGTTTATACTAGGAAATGAAAAATCCATCACATAGTGGTAATACTTGAAGACCCAAAAAATAATGCAAAGTACCAAGATATGTCATGTAAAAGGAGTCATCAAGTTGTTTCTTCAATATAAGGATGAGATCATTATTATTTCTAGTAATGATTAAGTCATATACACATACAACAATAATAAAGGTGTCTCCATTGGTATGGAGTACATATAATTTGTGATCACATTCACAATGTTTGAAACCAATTCAAAGAAAGAAACTATCTATCTTAGCATAACAAGCTCGGGGATCCTCCTTCAAACCTTAAAGTGACTTCTTGAGTTGACAAACCAAATTTGAATCTATCACAAAAATAGGTGGTTGTTCCATGAAAATTTCTTCAAATAGGTCTCCATGAAGCAATTTGTTCTTCACATCCATCTGATGGATTTTCCATCCAAAACGAGAAGCAAGGGAAAGAATAAGTCAAACACAGTTCATATTTGCGATAGGGGAAAAGGTTTCAGTGTAGTCGATGCCTTTTTGTTTAGAAAATACCTTCACAACTAAGTGTTCTTTATGTCACTCAACACCACCTTCAGAGGTAAATTTGGTCCTGAAGACCCATGGACACTTCACAATGTTCATTCCTTGCAATCGGGGAACTAAGTACCAAGTGTGATTCTTCGACAAAGATTCAATTTATTTCTACATGTATTACTCCCATTCATGTCCTCCTTCCACATCTGAGTAGGAAACCATATTGAAAGTTCCAAGTACACGACTCATTAAGGAAACACTGACATGTTTCTTTTGACTTTGAGTTTATCCTTCGGAGGAGGCATCTCTAGCATCAACTCCATCAGCTTCAATTATCTTGGAAACCCATGGGGGTAGAAAAGAAATAGGTGAAATATGGTTCACTTCAGTAGGTCGATCAGAAGTAGGAGGGTCTTTAGTCATTGGACTAGTCAAAATAGAGGATGGCGGACTAGTCAACTCAGAGGTTGAAAATCCAGTTGAAATAGGAAGAATGTTCGACAGTCTAGTTGAAGGACTAAAATATGGAATAGAATAAATAGTGTTAGAGACAACATCAAATGAATCATCCTGCAACAATATGGAGGAGGCATTCAACAAATGAATGCTAGAAGAATTTTCATCAAACCATATATTTCATCTGATAATGATTTTTCATTTGGAAGGATCAAACAGTCAATAGGTTTTCAAATCTTCAGAGTATCCCATCATGATGCAAGAATGACTATTTGCATCCAAATTCTTTCTGCAATCATTAGGAATGTGATCTTGGGAAACACATCCAGACACACAGAGGTTTTCGAATGAAGTATTTTTCCCATACTATCATTCAATTAGAGTCATGGAAGGAATAAATTGAGTCAAGATGTGATTGAGTAGAATATTTACATAGTACATTGCTTCATCCCAGAAGCGAGGAGGAAAATCTTTATTCTGCAAAAGACATCTATCCATTTCTCCTAATGTTAAATTCTTGCATTCTACAACACCATTTTGCTGAGGTGTGTGGGGAACCAACCACTTCCATTAAATACAAAATTGAAGTAGGTATTCTTCAAAAGGTCAATTTACATGCTCACCACCATTGTTTGATATAAGGAATTTGATGGGTCAACCACATTGCTTTTTAACAAAGGCCTAAAACTCCTTGAACTTTTCAATGACAAGGTTCTTATTTCTCAAGAAAAATGTTGGTTGTGGAGCCCGATTATCTTCCTAGTTCATATGCAGGTCATAGATATGATGATCAAAGTTATGTTAGCTTTCTTTCCCTAGAAGGAAACCCGTTGTTATGTATGATGGAATTATATTGCGGTGGTAGATGAGAGTGAATATTGTATTCTGAAAGATGATATTGTGAGAGAAAGAAGAGAAAGTTACATTGGGTGTGTTGTAGGTTGTATCCCTTCATTTGTTGGATAATAATAAAGGAAGGACCTAGAAATTTCTCTGGTGGACGTAGCCCACATTGGGTGAACCACATATATCTATGTCTCTATTCTATTGTGTATCTTCTGTGTTTTATTTCCACATTTGTTTTATTTATTTCTCTACTATCTTGTTTTTATAACAATAGGTATCAGAGCCAAAGGTAACTCGTAGGAAAAGAGGGTTCTTGGTTTGAGTGGGAGCAATGGAGGAAGATGGAAAGTTTAGGGTCGAGAAATTTAACAACAAAAAATACTAGTTATGGAAGATGCAAATGGAAGATTATTTATGTCAGAAGGATCTATTCCTACCTTTGGGAGGAATAGAAAATAAGATGATGGACATGAAGGGTGAAGAATGCGAGGTTCTTGACAGAAAGGAACTAGGAATGATACGGTTGTGCCTGACAGGGTCGGTGGATTTAATATTTCGAAAGAAGAAACAACAGAGGATATGATGAAGGCATTGGCTAGACTATATGAAAAAACCTCGACCTCCAACAAGGTATTTCTAATGAAGCAATTATTTAATATGAATATGTGATAAGGTGGGTCTATTGTAGATCATTTAAATGAATTTAATATGGTTACTAATCAACTAACTTTTGTAAAAGTAAACTTTGATGATGAGGTTAGGGATCTTCTAATATTGTGCTCATTTCCAGAAAGATGGAAAGACTTGGTCATAGTTGTAAGTAACTTTATCTCTGGTTCAAACACTATGAAAGTTGATGATGTTATTGGTGTTATTCTTAGCAATGAAATGTGATGGAAAATCACAAGTGAGACATCAGGTAATGTGTTGACCATGGAGAATAGGGGAAGACAAAAGGAAAGAGGAAAGATTCGAAGGAACCATGGGAATTGTAGGAAGGGTGGATCCAAATCCAGACTAGGAAATATAGTGTTGGAATTGCAAGAAGAAAAAACATCCGAAGAAAGACTACAAAGATCCAAAGAAACAAAGAGATGGACATCAGGAGAAAAATAAGAAAGAAAATGTAACAGGTGATGTGTTACAAGATGCTTTGATTGTTTCTGTAGATAATACTACTAAGTATTAAGTAGTATATTCAGGGGCTTAATTTCATGCCACACCCTCTAGTAAATATTTTCAAGATTATGTTCGAGGTGATTTTGGATAGGTTTATTTGGGTGATGATGAACCATGTCAAATTGTTGGAATGGGTAAGGTAAAAATAAATAAAAATAATGGAAACCAATGGTTACTAAAAGAGGTGAGACATATACCAGATCTAAGAATAAATCTAAATCCAACAGGGTAGTTGGAAAGTGAAGTGTGTATATCTTTATTTAGAGATAAGGCGTGGAAGGTCACTAAAGGATCATTGGTAATGGATAAAGGAGAGAAGGTAGGTACATTGTATTTATGTATTGGTAATGTTGATTCTTATATATCTTTAGCTTCTACAGGAGTGGATACTTCATTGTGGCATCATAGGACTAGACACATGAGTGAGAAGGGGATGCAGATACTTCCCAAAAGGAATTTGTTTCCAGATCTTAAACAAGTTGATTTGGATTTTTGTGAGCACTTTGTTTATGGAAGACAGAAGAGTCAAATTTCTCATAGTTGGAAAAAAACCGAAGAGTGAAAAGTTGTAGCTTGTGCATACAAATGTATGGGGATGAGATGAGGTATCATCTCTTGGTGGATCTCATTATTATGTTACTTTTATTGATGATGCAACTAGAAAAACTTGGGTTTATTTCATTTGACAAAAATATGATGTTTTTGATACTTTTAAAACATGGAAATCTTTGGTTGAGAATGAGATAGTCAAGAGGTTGAAGTGTCTCGGGTTAGATAATGGAGGTGAATATTGCGGCAAGGAGTTTGATAATTATTGTTCATACCATGGGATTTGTAGAGAAAAACCAGTTCTAAGAACACCACAATAAAATGGTGTGTCAGAAAGGATGAACAGGACAATAATGGAATGTGCAAGGAGTATGAGATTGCATGTTGGGTTGCCCTTACATTTATGGGAAGATGTTGTAGATACTATTGTTTACTTAATAAGCATAGGACCTTCAATATATATGGATGGTTGCATTCCAGAGGAGACATGGACAAGTAAAAAGATAAACTATTCATTTTTGAAGACTTTTGGTTGTGAAGCATTTGTCCATATTGATAAAGAAAATAGAACAAAGATTGAAGCAAAATCCAAGAAGTGTACATTTATTGGATACAGTGTTAATAATTTTTTTTATCGCTTATGCGATTATGAAAATCACAAAATCATTAGGAGTAGAGATGTTATATTCAATGAGAAGGTCATGTACAAAGATCAACTCCAGAGAAAGAAACAAGAAAAAGAAAAACCAAAATACATAGTGCTTAATGAGATCACTGGAAAAAAAAAAACTCCAAAGGTACCAGAAAATCAAAATGTACAACAATAGGAGCAACATATACCTCAAAATCCTACAAGTGTTGTTAGAATATCTTCCAAGTTAAGTAAACCCCCTAAAAAATACTCTCCTTTATTGTATTATTTATTGTTGATTGATTCTGGTGAACTAGAAATTTATGAAGAGGCAATGCAGGTAGGCACTAAAAATAAGTAGGAGCAAGGCATGAAAGAGGAAATGGATTCCTTGGTAAATAACCAGACTTGGGACTTGGTTCAATTGCCTGCATAAAAAAAATCATTGCAAAAGAAATGGGTTTATAGTTTGAATGAAGAATATGGAGGAAAAAAGTGGTACAAGGTCAGACTTGTTGTAAATGGGTCTACATAGAAGAAAGATATATATTTTGATGAAATATTTTCTCCTGTTGTTAAAATGACTTCGATTAGGACCATTTTAAGTCTTGTGGTGGTAGAATATTTTCATATTGAACATTTAGATATAAAAATATCTTTTCTCCATGGGGATTTGGATGAAGAGATTTATATGCAGTTTCCATAGGGGTATGAGGTCAAAGGGAAATATAATTTGGTATGCAGGTTGAATAATATCTTGAATGACCTAAAGAAAACTTCAAGACAATGGTATTTGAAGTTTAACAGGTTTATGAAAGAACACGTTTATAGTAGATGTCATTCTGATCACTGTGTTTATTTTAATAGGCTAGAAAATGGAAGCTATATTATCTTGCTATTATATGTAGATGGCATGCTTGTTGCAGGGTCTAACATGCAGGAAATAAATGTGCTCAAGAAGAAATTAGCTAATTCTTTTGCGACGAAGGATTTGGGTGTTGCAAAGAAAATTCTTGGTATGAGAATAACAAGAGACAAGAAAATTAACAAATTGACATTGTCTCAGGGTGAGTACATGGAGAAGTTGTTGGAGAGATTTAGAATACATAATGCAAAACCAGTTAATACACCTTTGGCCGGCTATTTAAAATTAACCAAGGAAATGTGTCCCAAGACACGAGAGAAATTAGAATACATGTCCATGGTCCCTTCTTCATCAGTAATTGGCATCTTGATGTGTGCGATGGTGTACAGACGACCAGATATTGCACATGTAGTGGGACTTGTGAGAAGGTATATGAAAAATCCAGGTAAAGAACATTGGGAGGCAGTAAAGTGGATTCTTAGGTATTTGAGAGGTACTAGTACTCATGCATTATTGATCCAAGTGGATATCGGGGGCCACCCACCTATTCCAACTAGATCAAAACAATTTGTTGGAAACTTACTATTTTTAGCATTGTTTTGGTTCCTAAACTTCCACGGCCATTTTGAGGGCCTAAACGATGATTTTTCGTGATTGGGCACCTCAACGATAGCAAAAATCTTTGATTGGCCCCCCAAAATGAAGCTCCTCATCGATAAATTTCCAACGTGCTATTGCGTTCCCCAAAAATAGATCTTATTCCAAAGTTACGCCCCCGGAAAGTTGATACAACAAACTACCCAAAACAGGGTCCACAAAATTGTTGTCTTTTCATCTTCCGGAGTCAAGGTTTTGGATTTTATTTATATTAAAAAGGCATTTCGAGCCTCATTTTAACAATCATATTTTTTCAAATGTGAGTAGCCATCACATCTGTTCTCAGGGATAAGCTTCCACCTTTCTAGCGAGTATTTCACTCTGTATTTCTAAAGTTTTGTACATTTCGCTCATTAATAGAAATTGTGTATTACTGTATATATGTGCCTCTTGTTATATATCTGATATATCTGTGTTATATTATTGGCTCTCTTGCAATATCTATGCACATTTATTTGTATTATCTCCGCTCTCATTTTGTGCTGGAAATAATCTTGATCAATGGAATTAGAGCATGATGGTCTTGATCGTTTTTCAGTGCATGTCCATGACGAGGTCTGAGTATACAAAATTGGGTCTCGAGATTGTCTCTCTTGAGGAAAATCTCTCTCACATTCCCAAGAAAACCTCCACGACGAAAGAAAATAAAAACGTCAGAGCAAAAGATTCTATTAATCCATTATTTGAGAAATCTCTCACACGATAGAGGGACGAAATGATGGAGAATTTTTCCCACATCCTTCAATGCATGACGATAAAAACAGGCGCGTCTTCATCAAGCGACCACTTTCGAGGCACCTCACCTTTCAAGGTACAAGTTAATTTTTATATTCTTGTATTTGAAGGACAGATAGATGTCGATTCCCTAGAAAATGGTTAAATATGCTAGAAATTTATTTCTCTATTCACAATTTCTCCGATAGGGAAAAGATCACCTTCGCAGTCCTTAAGGCTCTCCCCCATGTCAAATATTGGTGGGAAACTTACTGGGAGAAAAATTCCACAAAGGAGTCTGGAATATATGGGGTCGAGCCCATTTGGTATTTTTTTGTGCATGTGGTCAAGGAACAATATTACCTTGTTGGTAACTGTGATGAACAATACATGAGATGGACCATACTGCGGGAAGAGAGGGGCCAAACAGTGTAGGAGTTCAAAAATAATTTCCATACCTTGCGAACCAAGTTGGGTATCAAAGACTCTAAGTGGCATNTTTTGAAATACCGTGGAGAGTTTCATAGGTACATCCAAACCAACATGGATTTCCTGGACATCGCATCACTGGGAGATGCCTATCGATATGTTGTCAAAATCGAGCAGAAATTTAGGCACCAAAACAAACTGGAGTTCAGGTCTCCAAATCCGCAACAACCAAAGTATGATAAAGACAACCCTAACAAAAAACCTCTTGAAAACCCGTCCAAGCCACAAGAAAAGAATGGTAACAGAAAGACGAAGAAGGACACTGGAAAGTGGTGCGATTTCTAGAAAATCCCTTGGCATAACACTGATAAATTTCACTCAAAACAATAACTGGTGGTCGTGATCAAAGAAAAGGAGCCGAACCATGATTCAGAATATGATTCAAAAAATAATGGAAGAAGACAGATCATCGATATAGACCTCACTGCTATAGTTGCGACTGCAACAATTCAACCAGAAGAACCAACAGATCCTGAAGAGAGGAAGCGCTTATTTCATTCACATATGTGGGTGAAGGGGACCCTGTTTAATTTCATTGTTAATGGTGGAATCCTAAAGAACCTCATCTCAGCAGAGGTTTTCAAACAGGTGGGATTGTCTACAACACCAAACCCACAACTATAAAACATTGGGTGGGTTCACCAGGGACAAGATCTTTGTGTCAGCTAGTAGTGTCGATTGTCATACGACATCCAACCCTTCAAGGATGAGGTATTATGTGATGTTTCCCTATTGGATGTATGTGATGTTATTTTATGAGTCTCATAGTGTCATTTTTACTTTGGGGGTTCATCTCTAAAGGATACAAGAGGTAGTTCCAACTACTATCCCACCTAAACAATGTCGCAAGGTAGTATCTCATAATGCAAAATTCAGCTTCTTCATAATATGTTCAAAAGGTGAATAGAAGGAAAATGAAACCACTGCAACCTCAGTCAAAGAACCTTCTATCTAGCAGAATAAGGGAGAAATTATTGAATCAAACTGCAAACATTCCTTCTGCACATATTCATATCATCAAGTTCTCAACAAACTCCCACAAACCAAGTAGCGCAACTTCTCCAACAAGGAAATCATCCCACCAAGTTTCAGATTCAACAAGCGCTTTCCCCTCTTCTCAGGGAACTCAACACAATGGAGACCATTGCTTAATAAGGAAGGAGGATTGATCCATGTGGATATTTGTGTCCACCCACCTATTCGAACTAGCTCAAAATATTTTGTTGGCAACTTACTACTTTTCGCATCTTTTGGGTTCCTAAAATTCTAGGGCCATTTTGATGGAATAAATGACACCTTTTCATGATAGGGAACGTAATTTATAGGAAAAGGATTTGATTGAGCCCCAAAAATTAATCTCCTCATCGATACCTTTCCAACGAGCTATTGTGCACCCCAAACGAAGATTGTATGTCAAAGTTACGCCCCCGGGAACTTGATACACCAAACTGCCCAAAACGGGGTCCACAAAATTGTTGGCTTTTCATCTTTCGAGGTTACGGTTTTGGATTTTATTTATGTTAAAAATTCCTTTGGAGCCTCATTGTAACAATCATCTTCTTGCAAAAGTGATTATCGTCACATCTCTTCTCAGAGATAAGCTACCACCATTCTATTGAGTCTTTCACTCTGTATTTCTACAATTTTGTACATTTCACTCATTAATAGAAATTGTGTATTACTGTATATTTGTGCCTTTTGTTATATATCCGATATATCTATGTTATATTATTGTCTCTCTTACAATATCTTTGTATATTTATGTGTTATATCTTCGCTCTCATTTCGTTCCAAAAATAATCTGGATCGGTGGTATCATAGCAGGTTGCTCTTGATCATTTTTCAGTACATGTCCCCGATGAGGTCCGAGTATAGAAAGTTATCTCTCGATCTTGTCTCTCTTGAGTAAAATTTCTCTCGCATGCCCAAGAAACCCTCCAGGGAGGAAGAAAATAAAAATGATGGAGCATAAGATTTTATTAATCTATTTCCTAAGCAAGCTCTCACATGACAGAGGGGAGAAATGATGGAGAATTTTTCCCACATCCTTCAATGCCTACCCATAATAACATGCGTATTCATCAATCGAACACCTTTGAGGCACCTCTCGTTTCATGGTATAAGTTAATTTTGATATTCCTGTATTTGAAGGACAGATATACGGGGATGCCCTAGAAAAATGGTTAGATCTGCTAGAAGGTTATTTCTCTGTTCACAATTTCTCTAACAGGGAAAATATCACCTTCAAACTCCTTAAGGCTCTCCCCCATGTCAAACAATGGTGGGAAACCTATTGGGAGAAAATTTCCACAAAGGAGTCTGGAATAGATGGGGTCGATCCCACTTGGGATTTTTTTGTGTTTGCGGTCAAGGAACAATATTACCGTACTGGTAACTATGACGACCAATACATGAGATGGACCACACTGTGGAAAGAGAGGTAGTGTCAGAGTTAACAAATAATTTCCATACCTTCTACACTAATATAGGTATCAAAGACTCCGAGAAAAATCTGGTTTTGAAATATCGCGGAGCTCTGCATAGGTACATCCAAACTGAAATGGATTTCCTGGACATATCATCACTGGGAGATACCTATCGATATGTTGTTAAAATCAAGTAGAAATTTAGGCACCAAAACAAATGGGATTTTAGGTCTACAAATATTCAACAAGCAAAGTATGATAAAGACATCCCTAACAAATAGCCTCTCTAAAAAACATCCAATCCACAGGAAAATAATGGTAATGGAAAGACGAAGGACACTGGAAAGTGGTGCGATTTCTACAAAAGACTTTGGCACAACACTAATGAATATCGCTCAAAACAATCATTGGTGGTCGAGATCAAAGAAAAGGAGCCGAACCCTGATTCAGAATTTGATTCAGAAAATAATGGAATAAGACAAATCATCGACATAAGCCCTAGTGCTACTGTCATGACCGCAAAAATTCAACTAGAAGAACCAACAGATCCTAAAGACGGGGAGCGCCTCTTTCAATCATAGATGTGGTAGAAGGGGACACTGTTGCATTTTATTATTGACATTGGAATACATAAGAACCTCATATCAACAGAGGTCGTCAAACAGTTGGGATTGTCAACAACACCACAATCACAACCCTACAACATCAGGTGGCTTCTCTAGGGATGATATTTCAGTGTCAACTAGCATTTTTTATTGTCATACGACTTCTATCCCTTCAAGGATGAGGTATTATGTGATGTTTCCTCGCTGGATGTCTGTGATGTTCTTTTCGGCCAACCATATATGTGGAAGCACCATGTTATTTATGAGTCTCAACCTTCTAATGTCCTTGTTACTCTGGGGGAGTATCTCTATAGGATACCATAGGTAGTTCCAACTACTGTCCCACCTAAACAGTGTCGCAAGGTAGTATCTCATACTACAAAATTCATCTTCTTCGCAATCTGTTCAAAAGGTGAATAGGACACTGTAACCACTTCAGCCTCAATACAAAAACCTTCTATCAAGAAAAAGTAGGTCGACAAAATTGAAGCAAAGCAAAAATATTCCTTCTGCAAAGATTCATCTCATCAGGTTCTCAACAACCTCCCACAAACCAAGCAACACAACTTCTCTAGCAAGGAAAGCATCTCACCAAGGTTCAAATTCAGCAAGCGCTTTCCCCTCTCCCCTAGGAACTCAATGAAATGGAGACCATTGCTTCCTAAGGAGGTATTATTTATCTAGATGGATATCGGTGGCCACCTACCTATTCCAACTGACTCAAAATAGTTTTTTGGCAACTTACTATTTTTAGCAGTTTTTTGGTTCATATACTTCTGAGACCATTTTGAGGGCCTAAACGATGCTTTTTCGAGATCAGGAACCTCATTTAAGTACAAAGGTTCTCACTGAGCCCCCAAAATAAATATCCTCATTGATCCCTTTCCAACGATCTATCGTGTGCCCCAAACGAAGATCGTATGCCAAAGTTATGCCCCGGGGAAGTTGATACACCAAACTACCCAAAACGGGGTCCACAAAACTGTTGGATTTTCATCTTCCGGGGATGGGATTTTGGATTTTATTTATTTTATAAAGGCCTTTGAAGCCTCATTGTGACAATCATATTCTTGCAAATGTGAGTATCCATCACATCTCTTCTCAGAGATAATCTTCCACCATCCCGGGGAGTCTTTCACTTTGTATTTCTATAGTTTTGTACATTTCGCTCATGAATAGAAATTGTGTATTATTGTATATCTGTGCCTCTTGTTATATATTTTATATATCTTTGTTATATTATTATCTCTCTTGCAATATCTCTGTATATTTCTGTGTTATATCTCGACTCTCATTTCTTGTCGAAAATAATTTGGATCAGTGGTATCAGAGCAGGCTTCTCTTGATCGTTTTTCAGTGCATGTCCCCGACGAGGTCCAAGTATAGAAATTTGGGTCTCGAACTTGTCTCTCTTGAGTAAAATCACTCTCACATGCCCAAGAAACCCTCCATGGAAGAAGAAAATAAAAACGACAGAGCATAAGATTCTATTAATTTTTTTCTTGAGCAAGCTCTCATGCGATAGAGGGATGAAATGATAGAGAATTTTCCCCACATACTTCAATGTCTACCAATAAAAATAGGCGAATCTTCATCAAGCAACCACTTTGGAGGAAACTTGCCTTTCAAGGTACAAGTTAATTTTGATATTCTCGTATTTGAAGGACAAATAGATGAAAATTCCCTAGAAAAATGCTTAAATATGATAGAAGATTATTTATTTGTTCACAATTTCTCTAACAGGGAAAATATCACCTTCACACTCCTTAAGGTTCTCCCCCATGTCAAACATTGGTGGGAAACTTACTAGGAACAAAGTTCCACAGAGGATTCTAGAATATATGGGGTCGAGCCCACTTGGGATTTTTTTGTGGATGTGGTCAAGGAACAATATTACCCTGTTAGTGGTGTGTCTTAATGTTGAAGCACTAGGAATGAAGTTATTGATAGAATAGACCTGATCCAAAAAAGACTGTTATTGAGAAGATGCTCTACAACTAGGTTTAGGGTTTTAGCCGCACTGTTACAACTCTTGCCCCGCTGGGGCTCATGTCTCTGAAGGAAGGGGGGCCGAACGACGCCTCTTACAGCCAGGCTACTGCGAATGGAGGTTATGGAGAAGGATTAAAACGAACGACCTTTGAGCCCCCACCGAATATGCGCTCAAAGCTTTTGACAGAAGGGACCTTCAAGGATCAGGAGATGGACATTGATCCAGAGAACGCAATCACACCAGCTACAGCGTCAACTCCATGGCTGCCAGGAAAATGCATCCCACAAGCACCGCAGACCCCGAAATACATCATCAGTTCACCACGTATAGAAGAACAAAAGCAATATATGCGAGACTATGCCCTAGTAGGAAAATTCCTAGGGCTTTGGCCTTTGGAGAGGGATCTGATCAAATGGATACAATATTGGTGGAAGCCAAAAGGACATTATGAACTGAAACTGGGCTCCAAGGGTTTCTTTACAATCATACTGCACAACCTGGAGGACCGCAATCGCATTTTTGATAGAGGGCCTTATTTCTACAACTTAGCCGGAGTCTTCTTAAGATTCTGGACCGAGAAGTTCAACCCTGAAAAGGAAGATTTCGCGCATGCACCAGTATGGATCAGACTATACTCCCTCCCCCAGGAATTCTGGCTGGAAGAGGTCTTGGCTGGTATAGGTCTTGGCTGGTATAGGTAACACCATTAGCATATATGTTAAGTCTTCAGAAGCCACCAAGCAGAGGTGATACACCTCTTATGCGTGCATTTGCATATACCTGAACATAGCCAAGACACTCCTGGGATCCATAATTCTTGAATATCATGATGAAGATTGGACCCAAACCATCGACTATGAACACATTCCATTCAGGTGGAGGAAATGTCATGAGAATGGACATCTCTTCAGAGAATGCCCCCTCAATGTTGCTCACAAAGAAGGGAACCAAGAAGGCACCAAAGATAAGGATGGCTTCGCTCAACCAGCAGGAAAAAGAATACAAGGAGGATGGAAGTAGCCAGCCCAAGTAAGTAAGGATCCTTCCACCAGTAATAAATATGCAATATTACAGGATCAACCAGAGAATCCATCAACCTTTACAAATCCCAATGAACTCCCCGCGGATAACCTCCCCCCATCTATGAGCTCAGATAAAGAACGACCATTATAGGGGAAGGAATCTGAACACCCATCTCTAGAACCTATTGTTGGCCAGCAAGACCATCTGGAGATAGAGTATGGGGACGTTGAAATGGAGCTAGAAGAGCAAGAACTAGTTGGGGTGGATCTGGAGCACCTTGACCATGCCTATAGACATCAAAGAATGTACACCATACCCAAGGATCAATTATAGAAGGTGCATAAGGTCTTCCTTAACTCCTCAGTTGGATCCACAGCTCGGTCCAGCAAGGGCCTGGGCATATAGAGCAATCAGTCAAAGAACCAGGGCAAAGCTCAGAAAGATGAAAAGAAAAGAGGAAGGAAGTCTACCAATAAGCTTATACAAGAAATAGGCCACTTCATGGTGAACTCCGGGCAGATCCACCTTATTTCGGACAGCTATCCTCCCCTCCGCACCCCCCCATCATCATGAATATTATCTCTTGGAATATAAGAGGCCTCAATGGACGTAGCAAGCAAAAACTGCTACGGGATCTGATCTTTGCGGAAAAACTAGACATATTATTATTACAGGAAACAAAGTGCACAATGGAATATATCGATAGGCTACTCCCCTACTGTTGGAAGCAAGGGGAAGCAATTTCTACTACAGCCACAGGCATAGCTGGAGGGCTAGCCATCCTCTGCAATACCAACTCTTTGCTTATGGAAAACTTTATCACTACCAAGTGGTCCATCACGGTAGACTATAGGCTTATCAGCTTTAACAAGCCTGGACACCTGACCAATGTCTACACACCAGCCAACCCAAGGGATAGGCAGGCATTTCTCAGGAACCTGGAGTACCTATCCACCTTAACCAGGCATAACAGATGGATCGTCGGTGGATATTACAATCTCATACGCAATCTGGAGGAAAAAAAAGGGGGATCAAGACGCCTGGATCAGGACTCCAATGACTTCAATAGCCTCATCGACAACCTCAACCTCATCGACCTGGAAGCCATCAATGGCATCCACACCTGTACAAATCGAAGAATCAGATCACATCAAATTGCCTGCAAATTAGATCGATTCCTCATCTCTGACTCCCTAATGTTGGAAGGAATAGCTATGGAAGCAAGCATTATGAATTTCCCTGGTTCGGATCATTGGCCCATTCAGTTTTGGTTGGATGTGCCAACCACTCTAGGGAAAAAACCTTTCAGATTTGAACAGTTCTGGCTCAACCACCCAAATTTCCAAGAAAAAATTCAGGACTAGTGGCGAGCGGCAGAGGTCCCTTGCGGATCCAAGATGCACAGATTTCAGTAAAAGTCGAAGAACCTCAAACAAATAATCAAACTTTGGAATAAGAAAACCTTTGGCAATATCTTTGACTCCCAAAGGCAGCTGTCAGAGCAAATGAGTGCGATTCAAAATCAGATCCGGCTACAAGGGCTAACGAATGAGCTTAAAACCTAGGAAGCAGAAGTAAATCAGCAGCTGGAGGCCAGAAAAGAGAAAGAAGAGATTCTATGGAAACAAAAATCACAAGTCTAGTGGCTCAAGGAGGGGGACTGAAACACCAAATTATTTCACAGAACTGCCATTCACCACCGATATACTAATAGAATTACGCAATCAAACTCCACCAATGGTGAGCCTGTTTATTCCCATGAAGACCTGGAGACGACATTGATAGACTATTATAGAGATCTCCTCACGGAGCCACTACCAGATAGATCTGAGGCCATAGCTAAGGTCACGCAGCATGTTCCCTCCCTTGTCACTTCGGAGCAAAAATCAGCTCTACTCCAGCCTATTATGATCGAGGAGGTGGATCAAGCACTTCAAGACACCCCCAAGTGCAAGGCTCTTGGCCCTGATGGCTTGACCAACGATTTTTTCCACCACTGTTGGCCGATGATCAGGATAGAGGTGTGGGAACTCATTGAAGATTCCAGATCCACATGACAAGTCCTCCAGGCTCTCAATGCAACTTTCCTTAACCTCATCCCCAAAGAGGGGAAGGCTCACCATCCTAAGAAGTTCAGACCCATAGCCATCTGCAGCGTCATCTACAAACTTCTAATGAAAGTAATTGCATGAAGACTCAAGCCCATCCTCCCAACGATTATCTCTCTGGAGCAATCGGGTTATGTTGAAGGCAGACAAGTCTTGGACAACGTCATCCTCGCTCATGAAGTGATCCACTCTTTGCAGAAGACCAAAATTCCAGGTATGCTCATTAAACTAGACCTTTCTAAGGCCTTCGATAAGATAAGCTGGGATTATATGCGGGAAATTCTCCTTGCCTTTGGTTTTGATAGGCTCTGGGTGACATGGATTTTGAATCTAACCTCAACATTTTTTTCCATCCTTATCAATGGAGTTCCTTCTTTCCCCTTCTCCCCTTCCAGAGGAATTCGACAAGGAGACCCTCTTTCCCCTTTCCTCTTCATCATTATGGCCGAGGGTCTTAGCCGTTCTATCCAGGAAGCCGTTGCAAATAACATGCTGACAGGTCTACCTTTGCATGGTATCTCTCCTCCTATCTCGCATAGCCAGTTTGTGGATGACACGCTTTTGATGGGTACCCCTACAGCACACGAAGCCAACTCCCTCCTCTCGATCCTGCAAACCTTCTATGAAGATTCAGGAATGGATTGCAATAAATATAAGTCCCAAATCTTCTTCTTCAATACGCCCCCTCTGATTCAATGCCATGTCTCTGATATCTTGGGTTTCAACCGAAGCTCTCTTCTGTCCAAATACCTTGGCATCCCTCTGATTGATAATTCCCTAGGGAACTCCTCTTGGGAACAACTCCTTTCCTCTTTTACCAAAAGGCTTTCTTCCTGGACCTACAGAGTTCTAAACTTTCCCAGTCGTCTCATTCTCCTTCAAGCGGTGCTTCAAGCCCTTCCCATCTACACCTTTTCAGCACTGGCTGCCCCAAAGTTTATCCTCACAACCATAAAAAGATTACAGCAGAACTTCCTCTGGAAAGGCCTCAACACAGGGAATAAAATAGTGTTAATCAGCTGGGACAAACTATTCCAACCCAAAGAAGATGGAGGCCTTGGACTACGGGACCCCTACATCATGAATAAAGTCCTTAGCGCCAAGATCTGGTGGCGTTGGCTAAAGAACCCCAAGGATCTCTGGGAAAGGCTCTGGAGAAGGAAATATGCACCAGACGTGGCGGAGGAAAATCTAATATGATGGAATGAAGACAACCTCGGATCCTTAATCTGGACAACGGCTAAGCAGAATAGACATCTGGTAACCCGACATTCTTTCTGGGAAATTCGAAATGAAAAAACTGCCCTCTTCTGGAAAGATTCCTGGCAGCAATGGCCAATTTTGGACCATGAGGACTGGGTTGAGCATATCAGTAGCTGAGCTACTCATGCGGGCCTGATAAAAGTCATTGATTACTGGCAAGACAATCCCCCAGAAGACACCTGGCGACACTGGCAGCTAAACAAGGATCGCCTAAACCTGGAAGCGCACGTGGAACTGAAACCCTGGCAGGATGAAATATCCAAAAGAAAAATCCCCAAGATCACAAGAGAGGATATCCTATGATGGGTATATTTTCCATGGGGCACCTTCAGCATACGAGAAGCCTATCATATCAAAACTCAATCAGACCCTCTATCCACAAGGAAGGTGTGGAGCAAAATCTGGGACCTTAAACATTGGCCTAAAATTACCCTCTTCCTTTGGCTCGTCGTTCATTCGAGCATTCTCACTTGGGATAACCTATCAAAAAGAGGCTTTGTTGGACCATCTATATGCATACTATGTGGAGAAGCAGTTGAAACCATGAATCATCTCCTCAACTCATGCCCCTATACTTCTCAAGTATGGGATCAAAGTGCACTTATTATGCGTACCTCGGATCGTAAAAGGGACAATATCATTGATACAATAATGGATTGGCGGGACCATGTGTTTCAGTATTCCTTCCTAAATCGTATATGGCAACTTCTACCAGGCTTCATTCTCTGGCAGGTATGGAAGGAAAGAAACAGAAGGCTTTTCAGGAATGAATCCCTCCCGTGGCACCATTGTTGGAACCAATGTCGCCTTAATATTATGGAAACTCTCAACCTTTAGCTGTGGTCTGGAAAAGATCTGGTCAGCAACCCCTCAGAACTTTTGATCCTGCAGTACTGGCGGCCCTCCCCAACTCTTCACCCACCTTCCCCCACTTCTTCATCTCCCCCTTCCAGTAGCCCCTCTTCTTGGTCCACCCCCACAGAGGACTTCATCAAGCTCAACTTTGATGGAGCCTCTAAAGGCAACCCTGGAGCAGCAGGCTACAGAGTTGTCTTCCGCAACCACCATGGACACATCATTCTCATTAATGCAGGCTATCTTGGTCACGCCACGAACAACGCAGCGGAACTCTGGGGACTCATTAGAGGACTACAATTAGCCATCGAGTATGGCTTCACCAAGCTTATCGTTGAAGGAGATTGTCAAATCATCATCAATCTCTTCAGCAGAATTTTAAATGGAGCGGACCCGGAAAGAATATCTCCCAGTTGGAGACTTTCGCATGGGCTAAAGACTATCGCGGATATTCTGCAACCCAATCAGGCCTTTATACCTGTTCACATTAAGAGAAAGGCAAATCAAGTTGCATATGAACTGGAAAATCTGGGGACCAACTGGGACGGATCGGATCTCCTTTGCAAAACGTCCCTCAACCCTGATCACCCTATTCTCCAGCAATGCATCCGCAAGGCTGTGGAAGTGGACAAACCCCTGGATGGGGTGTTAGTGAGAGACACTGGGCGTGAAGTGGGAGAGAGGACAGGCCAACCAGGCATGGAGCCATGTGCTGGGCTCGTGCCAATTACCACCCCCTCGACCATGCATTTAATAGACATTATGTCACTGCAGCACCATTAACTCTGGTGTGCCTGACTCTTTTTACCAACCTTGATATGGCTCTTCCCTCTACAATTGTTTTTCATCCCTGCTTGCGACCTGGTTTATCCCAGTCTCTCATGGTGTTCGCAGCCCTCGGCCCTCTCCAAGCTCTTCGCATTTTCCTGGAGCACTCAGCTCTTTCCTGCCTTCAACCAGACCACATTATTTTGCGTCAACGGGGAAGGCCATGAAGAGGTTCTCCTTGGCATCCTCCTCAGCCCCGCATCTCTGTATCTCCCCCTGGTTCGCCTTCCACTTTTTCCTCGCCATCTCTACAGCCTGAGCTGGAACCTCTCGCTTCCTCCACCCCGCCAGCCTCCTAGTTTGAATGCTTAGTCCTCACTGATAGTTCGTCGGGCTCTCTTTCACGATTTTTGGCCGTCCCACCAAGTTCCAGAACCAACGAACCTTCCTTAGCAATGGCAGCTTGCTCCTCCCAGCCACCAATGGGGGAGCCTCCTCCTCTCAGAAGTGCCCGACACAGGGCGAACTCGTCTACCGACTTCATCCATGACTCGCAGTTTAGAGATAGCCTCGCCATTCTCTTTGGACTGGTCTTCGAGCTCTGTCAAGGAATGGAGGACCTCCAATTCCGACTACAGCTCATGGAAGGGAAGACCTCGACCCTCCTCCATATCCTCTCCACCTTCCAAGAGACTTTCCCTTCCACTCCTGAAGGCATGGCCTCAGCAGAGGCACCCCATGCAGAGAGAGATGGCATGAATGATCAAACGCAACGTTCAGCAGGGGTCGTTGTGGAGCAGGTTACGCATGAGGACCCGGAGGCTGCGACAACTACACGCCTGCATGCACACAGTCCGCCTAGAGATACCCTGCTAGCTTCCAACATGGACGAGAGAAATGGGGACGTTGATATGCATCTGGAAGGCAAAGGGACGCCCGTCGAAGAGGAACCTTGGTACGCGGCCTCTCAAGCCACCTGGCCAGGTTACTCGCCAAGTGTTTGACCCCACAGGGGTTTGGTTATATTTACTAGCTTCTTTTCTTAGTTGTAGCTTAGTTAGCTTAGTTTTGTTACCTAAGACTGTTAGACTGTAAACTGCTAGACTTCCCAGCTGGCTGAACTGGTTTTCCCTCTATTGGGGCAGTTCAGTAACTACAACGCAGTTGGTTTCAAGTTTTTGTACCCCTGGTTTGGCTTTGAAGGCCCTTTATATATAATTACTCTGACTTAAAAAAAAAATATTACCCTGTTGGTAATTATGAGGACCAATACATGAGATGGACACCACTGTGGCAAGAGAGGGGCCAAATAGTGTCTGAGTTCATAAATAATTTCCATACCTTTCACACCAATATGGGTATCAAAGACTCTGAGTGAAATTTGGTTTTGAAATACCCCAGAGCTCTGCATAGGTACATCCAAACCAAAATGGATTTCCTAGAAATATCACCACTAGGAGAGTCCTATCAATATGCTCTCAAAATCGAGCATAAATTTAGGCACCAGCAGAAATGGGATTTTGGGTCTGCAAATCCGAAACAACCAAATTATGATTAAGACGAACCTAATAAACATCCTCCTAAAAACCCTTCTAGGACACAAGAAAAGAAGGGTAATAGAAAGACGAAGAAGGACACTAGAAAGTGGTGTGATTTCTGAAAAATCCCCTGGCACAACACTCATGAATGTCTCTCAGAAAAATCATCGGTGGTTGCGATCCAAGAAATGGAGCCAAACCCTGATTCATAATATAATTTGGAAAATAATGGAAGAATACAGATCATTAACGCAGACTCCACTGCTACTGTTGCGACTGCAACAATTGAACCAGAAGAACCAGTAGATCCTAAAGAGGGGGAGCATCTCTTTCATTCACATATGTGGGTGAAGGGGACCCCACTGCATTTCATTATTGATAGAGGAATCGAGAAGAACCTCATTTCAACAAAGGCCATCAAATAGTTGGTAATTTCGACAACACCACACTTGCAACCATACAACATCGGGTGGCTTCGCCAGGGACGATATCTCCATGTCAGCTAGTAGTGTCGATTGTCATACGACATCCAACCCTTCAAGGATGAATTATTATGTGATGTTACCCCATTGGATGTATGTGATGTTCTTTTGGGCCAACCATATATGTGTAAGCACCATGTTATTTATGAGTCTCTACCTCGTAGTATCATTGTTACTCTGAGGGGTCATCTCTAAAATAAATGAGAGGTAGTTCCAACTACTACCCACCTAAATAGTGTTGCAAGGTAGTATCTCATACTACAAAATTCATCTTCTTCACAATCTGTTCAAAAGGTGGATAGAAGGATACTGCAACCATTGCAGCCTCAGTCCAAGCACCTTCTATATAGCAGAATAAGGTCGAAAATATTGGGGTAAAATACAAAGATTCCTTCTGCACACATTTATCTCATTAGGTTGTCAACAACCTCCCACAATCGAGGAAGCCTATCTTCTCCAGCAAGGCAAGCAACTCACCAAGATTCATATTCAACAAGCACTTTCCCCTCTCCCCCAGGAAATCAATGCAATGGAGACCATTTCTTCTGAAGAAGGGAGAATTTATCAAGGTGGATATCTATTCCCACCCAACTATTCCAACTGGCTCAAAATAGTTTGTTGGAAACTTACTATTTTTAATAGTTATTTAGTTCCTACACTTAAGGGGCCATTTTGAGGGCCTAAACAATGATTTTTCATGATTGGGCACCTTATATATAGCCAATTTCTCTAACTAAAACCCCCAAATTAAGATCATCGTCGATACCTTTCCAACAAGCTATTGTGCGCCCAAAACAAAGATAGTATGCCAAAGTTACGCACCCGGGAAGTTGATACACCAAACTACCCAAAACGGGGTTTTGGATTTTCTTTATGTTAAAAATTCCTTTGGAGACTCATTGTAACAATCATGTTCTTAAGAATGTGAGTATCCGTCATATCTCTTCTTAGAGATAAGATGCCACCATTCTAGCGAGTCTTTCACTCTGTATTTCTACATTTTTGTACATTTCGTTGATTAATAGAAATTGTGTATTACTGTATATTTGTTCCTCTTGTTATATTTCCGATATATATATATATGTTATATTATTGGCTCTCTTCCAATATCTCTGTATATTTATTTGTTATATCTCTTCTTTCATTTTGTGCCAAAAATAATCTGGATTATTGGTATTAAAGCAAGATGCTCTTGATCATTTTTCAGTGCATGTCCGAGATGAGGTCCGAGTATAGCAAGTTGGGTCTCGAGCTTGTCTCTCTTGAGGACAATCTCTCTCACATGCCCAAGAAACCCTCCATGGTGGAAGAAAATAAAAATGATGGATCATAAGATTATATTAATCAGTTGCTTGAGAAAGATCTCATGTGATAGAGGGATGAAATGATGGAGAATTTTTCCCACATCCTTCAATGTCTGCCAATAACAACAGACACATCTTCATCAAGCAACCACTTTGGAGGCACCTCACCTTTCAAGGTACAATTTAATTTTGATATTCTCGTATTTGAATGATAGATAGATGCGAATGCCTTAAAAAAATGGTTAAATATGCTAGAAGGTTATTTCTATGTTCACAATTTCTCCGACAGGGAAAAGATCACCTTCGCACTCCTTGAGGCTCTCCCCCATGTCAAATATTGGTGGGAAACTTACTGGGATAAAAATTCCACAAAGGAGTCTGGAATATATGGGGTCGAGCCCAGTTAGTATTTTTTGTGCATGCGTTCAAGGAACAATATTACCCTGTTGGTAACTATGATGACCAATATAAGAGATGGACCAGACTACGGTAAAAGAGGGGCCAAATAGTGTAGGAGTTTAAAAAAAAATTCCATGCCTTGCGCACCAAGTTGGGTATCAAAGAATCTAAGTGGCATCTGGTTCTTAAATACCACAGGGCTCTGCATAGGTACATCCAAGCCAAAATGGATTTCCTGGACATCTCATTACTAAGAGTTGCCTATTGATATGCTGCCAAAATCGAGTAGAAATTTAGGCACCAGAACAAACGGGAGTTCGGGTATGAAAATCCACAACAAGCAAAGTATGATAAACATGGCCCTAACAAATAGTCTCTCAAAAACCCGTCCAATCCATAGGAAAAGAATGGTAACATAAAAACCAAGAAGGACACTAGAAAGTGGTGTGATTTCCACAAAATCCCCTGGTACAACACTGATGAATGTCGCTCAAAACAATAATTGGTGGTTGGGATCAAAGAAAAGGAGTCGAACCCTGATTTAGAATCTGATTCATAAATAATGGAAGAATACATATCATCGACGCAGACCCCACTACTACTATCATGACCGCAACAGTTCAACTAGAAGAACCAACAGATCCTGAAGAGGGGGAGTGACTCTTTCATTCACATCTGTGGGTGAAGGGGACCCCATTTAATTTTGTTGTTGATAGAGGAAGCCAAAATAAACTCATCTCAGTAGAGGTCATCAAATATTTGGGATTGTCAAAAACACCACACCCGCAACCATACAACATCAGGTGGTTTCGTGAGGGACGCGATCTCCATGTCAACCAACAATTTTGATTATCATACGACATCCAACCATTCAAGGATGAGGTATTATGTGATGTTTCCCCGCTGGATATATGTGATGTTCTTTTGGGCCAACCATATATGTGGAAGTTTCATAATATTTATGATTCTCTATCCCGTAGTGTCATTATCACTCTGGGGAGTCATCTCTACAGGATACCAGAGGTATTTCGAACTGTTGTCCCACCTAAAAAGTGTCGCAAGGTTGTATCTCATACTACAAAATGCAGATTCTTCACAATCTGTTCAAAAGGTGAACAGAAGGACACTGCAACCAATATAGCCTCAGTCTAATCACCTTCTATCCAGCAGAATGAGGTCGACAATATTGAAGCAAAGAATAAATATTCCTTTTGCATAGAATCATCTCATCAGGTTCTCAACAACCTCCCACAAACCAAGCAGTTCAACTTCTCCAGCAAGGCAAGAAGCTCACCAAGGTTCAGATTCAGGAAGCACTTTCCCCTCTCCCTCGGGAACTCAATGCAATAGAGACCATTTATTTCTAAGGAGGGAGTATTTATCCAAGTAGATATCGGTGGCCACCCACGTATTTCAATTGGTTCAAAACATTTTGTTGGCAACTTACTATGTTTAGCATTTTTTCGGTTCCTAAACTTCTAGGGCCACGTTGAGGGCCTAAACGATGATTTTTCATGATATTGAACTTAATTGATAGTCAAAGGCTCTAATTTATCCCAAAAAACAACTCGCCTCCTCGATACCTTTCCAATGAGCTATAATGCACCCCAAACAAAGATCGTATGCCAAATTTACACCCTCGGGAAGTTGATACACCAAACTACCCAAAATTGGGTCCACGAAACTGTTGGCTTTTCATCTTCCGGGGTTAGGGTTTTGGATTTTCTTTATTTCAAAAAGGCCTTTAGACCCTCATTGTAACAATCATCTTCTTGTCAATGTGATTATCTGTCACATCTGTTTGCACCCAATTCGTCACTGTGTGAGCAAATTAAGAGTGCTTACATGCCCAGTTGGGCTCTGCTAGGCATGACAGCTGTGAGGTAAAAGGTTAGAGAAAGAAACAATAAAACAATAAGCAAAAACAAACTACAACTACTTAAAACTATGGGCATATAAAAAAAATGAAAAACAAATGTGAATGGACCAATATCACCAATGTATTAGCTGATCTGATTGATGAAATCCAAAGACACACAATGGAGAAAGAGGACTTGGGTCCCTTCCCTCTCCAATGGAAGGCTCTTGAGGCCC
>SNQJ01S0010275.1:8217-31635 GCA_010110895.2 Picea sitchensis
TTCATGGGATGCATTTTCACTTTCAGGTGTCTTCTCTGTTACGAAATTTTTCAATACTTCCATGATCTCCTCTTTTAAACCATCCATCTTAGTATTTATTGCCTCCAACTTAGCTTCCATCTCTTGTAGTTCATCTTTTGTTAGTATCTTCTTTTGTAAATCATTTATGTCCCTACACATTTCTTCACCTTCATCAAGAGTCCAAGTAGGATTGTCTGGAGGCTTATTTGGTGTAGAAGTTCACTTTTTGGGTGGCATGTTGGCCAAGTATCACTTTTGAACCTTGATTTTGGGGTGGTTCTTCTAGACAATCTGTCTTTTGTTGTATCTCCCAAGTTTCGGCCCTTCTGGGTATGAAACTATCTTTTATGTAGTTATCTATATTTATTCTCTGTAATGCCATAGGTCTAATCAAAATTGGATGTGCCAAGTGGAATTTACGGTAAATTCCCCACAACTTGCTGATTTTTGGCTTTTCCAAGAGATATCACTTGTATAGCGTGCCCCACACCAAATAATTGATATAAAATTCTGAAACTAGTACCATACATACTACATACTATTCACTATCCAATGAAACCAATCTCACTAAATTTGGATACTGTAGGAAGAAGTTATGATTGTTTTACCTAGAAAACCTTCTTGAGACTAGTCAATAGGACTAGTCAGATACCCAATCTTCCACAAGGTGTATATACAAATGTAAGATGAACCAGAAGTTGAAATTTTTACCACAGATACCTTACTAATTTCTGTGAATATCCCCCATATTTTAGGGTATGAAACGTTACAGAAAAATGTTTATAGCGAAAATTCCGCAATGACTTAGTTCAGGATGATTCCATAACCCTGTCTTGCATAGGCTATATCTCAGAAATTATAAGGCCTCAGAAGCTAAAATTGTAACCCAACATACCTTGATTCATCTATTAAATATACTCCAATCCGTTTCTTATGAAACATTGTAGAAAACAAGTTATAGCGAAAATGCCAAGGTGTCTCAGATGTAGTAGTGAAACCCCAAGACCTTGAGCTCTAGTACCATATGTTAAGAACCAAATATCAATATAGCATAGAAAAACCTTAGAATAAGTACTCAACGCCTTGAAAAAGAGATAATTTCAGATAATAAGCCTCTTCGAGGGGGCAACCTCCTTTTACCCCACATAAATGTTCAAGTACAAGATGAATCCAAATGAAAATGTCTCCTTGGTATATATAGGATACTAGGAGGTATAATTACAACTAATGGAATAAATCCGACATAAATAAAATAACATTACTAATGTAATATGCCCCAATTAAGGGGTAATGAGTCAATATTAGGGCTTAACAATGCAGTTTTAATGCAAGAAGGAAGAACCCTAAATCCGCTAAATAGATTTGGGACAAACTTCAAAATATTTATGAAGGAGATTCAAAATTCAAAGAAGCAAAGATTCAAAATTATAGAGGTCAGTTTGAACAACTTAAGATGAAGGAAGATGAGAATATTGCAGCTTACTTTTTAACAGTTGATGACAAAGTAAATGCAATCATAGGATTGGGAGAAGAAATCGAAGAATCAGTAATTGTTCAAACGGTACTAAGATCTCTTCCTATGAGATTTGACCCTAAGATATAAGCACTAGAAAAAGAGAAGATCTGAACTCAATAAGCATGGACCAATTACATGGAATCTTCACATCATATGAAATGAGAACTGAATAGAAAAATCCATATATAAAAGAAGAATCATTCAAATCATCCAAAAATTCAAAGAAAAAATAAAAATAACTTAGCAGCAGAAGTGACGTCTCAGAAGATGATGAAGAAGTGGCCAAATTTGTCAAAAGATTGAACAAGGGAACCAACAATAGGTATAGAGGTAAGATTCCTTTGATTTGTTTTAATTGTGATGGTATTGGTCATTTTGATAACAAATGTCCTCATAAGAAAAAGAGAAATTATGAAGGTTACTCAAATAGAAAAAAGATATAAAGGAAAAATAACCACAAAGAAAGTTTTCAGGAAAATCTTATGCACCAAAGAAGACATCTCATCATCAAATGAATATGAAGTCAGTGACAGTGAGATAGAAAGAGTTCTATTCATGGTAGTAGAATACTCTGATAAATAAGACTCCAAAGAAGAATATGAAGAAGCCAAAGAAGAATATGAAGATGCAGAAATTTACTACCGAGAAGAATTGATGTGTTCCATAGAAGTTATCAGAAGAGAAAATAAGAAAAACAACAAACTACAAGTCGAACTAGACAAGAAAGAAGACACTCAAGAACTAGAACAAATGATCACAAATTTGAAGGTTCAAATAGAAGAAGATAACAGAATTGAAGAAACACTCAAAGAATAACTAGAAGAAAAAGACAGGATCATTGGAAATTTGGAAGCAGAGATTGTCACATTAAGAAAGGATATTCAAAAGAAAAATATGTAGAATAACTCAAAACTTTTGGATGACATTATCAGCAGTCAAAAACCTCATCATGACAAGTCTAGACTTAGATACAATTAGACAAAAAAAGGATCAAGATCTAAAACAATGGATCAAGAAACATATCCAAAAAGCCATGCAGAAACAATCAAAGGGGATAGGACGATCGATAAGGAAGATTATAGGGACACTCCTCCACCGAGAAGATTCATATTTCGGAATCACCAATCGACAGATAGGCCTCAGGAAGAATAAGAATTCATAAGAGTACCTCCTTTTAGAAGATCTTCAACTCCCAGGTATCAAACTATCTTTTTTGGTTAATGTTATGCATGTAATAATTTTGGACATAAAGTTGTGAATTGCAGAGCTAACAATAGGAACATAAACAAATTTGAAGGTCATACACAAAAGGGTTATCCAAGAAGGCCTAGTAAAACACAGAGAAGAAGTTACAACAGGTTTGAATCCTTGAGCACTAAAGTGGAATGTTACAAATGTAACAACTTTGGACACATGGACAAATATTGCAAAATGACAGTCCCTCCTAGAGAACCGCAACAAAATAACCACAGTCACAGACAAGAGCCTTGTAAAAGGACATGGATAAGAAAGAAGAATCAATATAGAAATGAAGAATGCACACTCTCTCTACAAGATAAGAAGAAGAAACATGGTTGGTATGTTGACAATGGTTGTTCAAAACACATGACAGGTGATAGAGACAGGTTTCTTACTTTAAGAAAGGAAAGAGATGGATCTGTCTCCTTCAGAAATGATGATTCAGCTAAAATAATTGGAAAAGGCACAGTCAAAATTGGGAACAAGAATACAAAGGCAGAAAATGTTCTACTGGTAGAAGATATGAAACATAATCTTCTAAGTGTGAGTCAAATGTGTGACCAAGGTCGTAAAGTTACTTTCGATTCACAAAAGTGTGAGATAAGAAAAGAAGGTTCAGGAAAATTGATTGCTACAGCTATGAGAACTTCAAGCAACATATATGTGTTAAGTGAAATTGAAAATTAAAATTGTTGTCTATGAAAGGAAGATGAAATTTGGCTATGGCACAGAAGAATGGGTCACATAAATTTTTATAACCTTGTCAAAGTCAACAAAAGAGAAGCAATCAAATAAATGCACCAGATCACGAAACCAACCAACACTTTATGCAAGCATTGTAAACAAGGAAACCAAACAAAGACCAAATTCAAATCAAAGGAATATTCAACGATAAGACCACTAGAAATTGTGCATACTGATCTAGTTGGACCAACTACAACAAAGGGTTTAAAAGGTGAGAAATGATTTATGGTATTAGTTGATGATTATATAATAATAATTGTAGTTTGATTTCTCAAGAATAAGTCAGAAGCTTTTGAAAACTTCAAGATCTACAAGGAAATGGTTGCAAATGAAATGGATTCAAAAATCAAATTCTTGAGATATGATAATGGAGGAGAGTTCACTTCAAATGAATTTATGGACTACTACAACAATCATGGAATAAAAATGAAAATATATGTTGCTAGAACACCTCAACAGAAGGGAGTTGTTGAAAGAAAGAACAAGACAACATAGGAAATGGCTTGAACAATGCTAATGGATTCCAAATTGACAGAATTTTTTTAGACATAGGCAACACATACAACACTTCACATTCAAAACAGATTAATGCTCAGAAATAACACTGACAAAACTGCCTACGATATATGGAAAGGAAGACCAACAAATGTCAAGAACTTAAGATTTTTTGGGAGCAAATGCTACATCAAAAGAGAAGATGGTAGAATGGGAAAGTTTGAATCTCGTGTGGACAAAGGAGTACTTGTTGGTTACTCGAGCACAAGGAAATCATACAAGTGTTACAACCTGAGATTGAACAAATGTGTGGAAAGCATCAACGTAACAATTGATGAAACAGGTAGACAATAATTAAAGGAAGAAGAAAATGAATCAATGGAACAACTTTACGAAGAAGAAGAAGAAGAAGATTAAAAGGAAGTAGAAGGGGAAGATGAAGAAGATCTGATAGAAGAAGAAGAGAAAGTTTAGCAAGTGCCTCCAAAGACACCTAGTAGACAAGTACATAAGAATCATCATTCAGATCTAATTATCGGAAACAAAGATGCAGGAGTTGAGACTAGAAGAAGAATCCGTTCACCATAACAAACACACCTAACACTCTCATCTACGAATGAACCAACCTGTTTTGAAGAGGCCAACAAGGATGAATTTTGGAATAATGCCATGGATGAAAAATTGGATCAAATAGAGAAAAATGATACTTGGGAATTGGTTCCAAGACCAAAGGATAAGAATGTGATCGACACAATGTGGGTATACAGGAATAAATTGAATGAAGATGGATAGGTTACAAGGAACAAATCTAGATTGTTATGTAAAGGATATGCATAGGTTGAAGGAATCGACTTTGAAGAGACATTTTCCACAGTTTCTAGAATGGAAGTAATCCTATTTCTTTTAGCTTATGTATGCTCCAAAAATATTAAAGTGTATCAGATGGACGTCAAATCAGCTTTTCTAAATGGGGAACTTGAAGGAGAAGTATACATTGAACAACCAGAAGGATTTCAGTTGTTAGAGAATTTAGATTATGTGTGTAAATTAAAGAAGGCCTTGTATGGTATAAAACAGACTCCTAGATCATGGTACTCTAGACTGGATAAATATCTATAGCAGGAAGGGTTAAGAAAAGGAAGTGCAGACATCAACCTCTACATCAAGGTAAGTCAAGATAGTATTTTATTAATTGAAGTTTATGTTGATGATATTAGTTTTGGTAGTGATGATGATAGGTTAAGCCAGAAATTTGCAAAGGATATGTAGAAGGAATTTGAAATTTCATTACTTGGAGAACTATCCTTCTTTCTGGGACTTCAGATACGTCAAAGCCACCAAGGAATTTTTATTTATCAAACCAAGTATATCAGAGAAATGCTAAAGATGTTCTAAATGGAATATTGCAAACCAGTTATCACTCCCATACAAACCACTTGTAAGTTAAGCAAAGATGATGATTCAAAGTATACAGATCAAAGGCAATACATGTCAATGATTGGTAGCCTACTATATGTGACAACATCCAGACCAAATATAAAGAAGGAAGTTGGATAGGTGGGACGATTTCAAGCAGCACCAAAGGAGTCACATGTATTAGTAGTGAAGAGGATTTTCTGATATCTCAAAGGAACAAAAGAGTTTGGATTATGGTATCCAAAAGGAAAGGATCTATCACTTATTTCCTACACAGATGCAGATTGGGAAGGTTGTATTGATGACCGAAAAAGCACCAGTGGAGCAACATTCTACTTAGGTGAGTGTTTATTATCATGGCTAAGAAATAAACAATCATGAATATCATTATGTATAGTTGAGACAGAGTATATTGCAACAACAACATGTTGTACACATGTTCTTTGGATGAAAAAAATCTGACAGATATACAGGTTGAGTATGATGAGCCCATTCCAATATATTGTGATAATACAAGCACCATCAGTATCTCAAAGAACCCACTGATGCACTCCAAGAAAAAGAACATTCCAATCAAGTATCACTTTCTACAGGAATAGGTTGCAGAAAAGAAAATCAGAGTTGAGTATGTGGGCACAAAAGAACAAGTGGCATACATATTTACAAAACTACTTCCACAAGAAACCTTTGAGTATCTTCACCAGAGACTCGGAGTTATTTCTACTCCAAAATGAATTTTTTTGAATGCTTATCTTATATGTCTTAGATGTACACGAGGAAGCACCATAAAGAGGACAATTCAATCAAGGGAAGCAACCCCGAATGGAAAGATACCTTTGTCATTGATGATAAAGGAGGAGATATCGATCAGATGCAGAGGACAAAGGCATGGTTCTAGGGGATCATGAGTGATATGATTTAAGTATTGCATCAGAGTGTTGGCATCAATTCCAAAGGGGGATATTGTTGATTAAGGTTGGTTTTCATTGATGTCAACCCTTGAAGAAATCCCGATAGTACAAAGGTTTGGGTAATGCACCCAAGTTTTTTTTATGTAAAGATGACTCATTATTGTCTTGTAATGGTTGATAAGAAGTACAAACGGATGAACTCCAAAGTGGTCCCCTTATGGTGAAATCCCTCACCGGAAGACACTTTGCAGATTGAATTATACTAGAAGTATGGTTAGAGAACCCATTTTTAATTATGGAATAATGAGATGAAGGTTAGTGAATTTGTCAGTGAAACTATCCTAGATGGATAATGCTTATCATGTAATTTTTGGTGGTATGTGGAACGTCACATAACTCCTCACGATTAGAGATTTATGGCCATATGAAGTTGAAGAACCCTCATGAGTCATATAGAAGCCCCCAAAAGTCAAATGTTTGCAAAATAAATTATTTAAATAATAAAGTAAATGGAGAACTCCCTAAAATAAGGAAAGTGTGATGCTACATGAAAGTATAAATAAGAGGCAAGTACGTCTCATTTAATCACACTTGAATATCATTGAATATCTATTTTTGTGAAAGGTTATTTGGGCAGGTATTATTGATAGAGAAAAATTGCAGCAGAAAAAGTGTGGCAGGAAAAGTCCAGCAAGAAAAGTGTGAAAGAAAACGTGTGGTAGGAAAAGTGTGGCAAGAAAAGTGTCGCAGAAAAAATGTGATAGAAAAATCACGGCAGAAAAATAGCAGCAGAAAAAGTGCAATAGAAAAATTGCGGCAGAAAAAGTGCGAGAGTAAAATCGTGGCATAAAAATTGCGGCAGAAAAAGTGCAGTAGAAAACGAGCAGCAGAAAAAGTGCAGCAGAAAAATCGTGGCAACAACATGGTTGGGGTCTATTTATGAGAGATATGGCACATCTTGTTTGAGGTATGTTCTGTGAGCTAGGGTTTATCTCTTGAGATGGTATTGGATGTTCAGTACTGCTGCATATATCAGATTTGTTGAGGGATATAGTTTGTATTTTGTTGTTGGTATCTGGCATATGGTTATTGGTCTTTTGGTTGTGATGTGTTTCCAAAGTTGTTGGTTTAGATTGAGGCTACATAATAGTGAGTTTGTGGCACATGGTTTGATGTAAGGGTTTATGGTATTTGGTTTATCAATAGAGTGATGAATTGATAGATAACATTTGATGGTTATATTGGTGTATGTCTTTGGTATATGGTTGAGGTACATGTTGGGTACATGGTTGAGACAAGTAGTTGATGAGTTGGTACATACATGAGGTGTATAGTTGATGAGTTGGCACATACATGAGGTGTATATTTGATGATGTTGGTACATCTTGACGAGTCAAGGTTGATGCATGGTACATGTTGGTTCAGGTTATTGGTACAGGTTGTTTGGTGCAGGTTGATTGGTACATGATATAGGTTATTGGTAGAGGTTGAAATTGACAGGTTGACAGTGGCAGTGGTTGATTCAATGACAGTGACAGGTTGTCTACATTTGGCATTTATATTTAAGGGCAATTGAAAGGGACAAGGATAGGTGGTTGTAGCCACCTTTCGGTTGTAGCCGGAGAAATTAGGGGGTTGTAGCCTCGTTCTGGTTGTAGCCAGAGAATTGGGAAGTTCTGGCTTCCCTCAGGTTGTAGCCTGAGAAACTAGGGGGTTGGAGCCTCCTTCTAGTTGTAGATGGAAAACAAAGGAAGTTGGTTCTTCCAATGAATGTAATTCTTCAAGACATATAAGAAAAATCATTACATGGTTTTCTCCCGCTTTGGGTTTCCACGTAAAAAAACTGGTGTACTGTGTATGTGTGTGATTGCTCATTTGATTATTTTTTATTTACTCTATAACTATTGGATGATAATGCTACATTGATATAACACTTGAATCTTTGGATAAAAAGGATTATATTTCTCTATTATTGATTCACCCCCNGATGGTTATATTGGTGTATGTCTTTGGTATATGGTTGAGGTACATGTTGGGTACATGGTTGAGACAAGTAGTTGATGAGTTGGTACATACATGAGGTGTATAGTTGATGAGTTGGCACATACATGAGGTGTATATTTGATGATGTTGGTACATCTTGACGAGTCAAGGTTGATGCATGGTACATGTTGGTTCAGGTTATTGGTACAGGTTGTTTGGTGCAGGTTGATTGGTACATGATATAGGTTATTGGTAGAGGTTGAAATTGACAGGTTGACAGTGGCAGTGGTTGATTCAATGACAGTGACAGGTTGTCTACATTTGGCATTTATATTTAAGGGCAATTGAAAGGGACAAGGATAGGTGGTTGTAGCCACCTTTCGGTTGTAGCCGGAGAAATTAGGGGGTTGTAGCCTCGTTCTGGTTGTAGCCAGAGAATTGGGAAGTTCTGGCTTCCCTCAGGTTGTAGCCTGAGAAACTAGGGGGTTGGAGCCTCCTTCTAGTTGTAGATGGAAAACAAAGGAAGTTGGTTCTTCCAATGAATGTAATTCTTCAAGACATATAAGAAAAATCATTACATGGTTTTCTCCCGCTTTGGGTTTCCACGTAAAAAAACTGGTGTACTGTGTATGTGTGTGATTGCTCATTTGATTATTTTTTATTTACTCTATAACTATTGGATGATAATGCTACATTGATATAACACTTGAATCTTTGGATAAAAAGGATTATATTTCTCTATTATTGATTCACCCCCATCTTAGTAATCCAACAAAAGTATCCCAATCTTGATTCCTTTTTCTGATTTCTTCTAACACCGACAACTTTATCAATGAAAAATGGAAGAGGCTGGGTTCTACCTGGTATTTCCTTACTTTCACTCTACAAACCATCTTCCCTAGGATTTTGTATATGTAATAGGGTAGATTCAAGGGTTTCCTACTAGTGAAATGCACTAAGAGCTGTAATTTTTAAACATGTGAAGTAAAGCAATGCATATAGATTCTTAAGAAAAAAAAATTAATCAATGGCTCATACACATAGTACACAAATATTTACATTGGAAACCCTTCAAGAGGAAAAAAACTAGCCTTCCTTGGTGCCGCACCTTTCAACTCTTCATTGTATTAATTTCACCATTCACCATACAATATATACAATATTTTAGGTAGTTCGTAGCTACCAAAACCCTAATACCTTAATCCGGGATTAATTTAGAAAGCTACTAAAAATAGAAAAATCTGCTAAAATAGAAAAAAATGCAAGTTGGGATCGTCATATGCAGTTGTCGAATCTGACGCGCCCACACACACACATGCAAATAATATAACACATACCCAACAAGAGCCTGATATGATATTGGTAAACCATAGTGAACCTTCCCTCGCATGTGAAAAAACTTTGAATTACCCTCAACAAGTTGCTATGATTTTCTAATAGAATTTCTCTCGGTATGGTGGCTCCAAAATATGTATCTCTAAACTCATGCTTTAAAAATTCATGATAGAAATCCAGATCTAGTTGCATATGTTTGAACCGTTTCTCTCCACGAGCAAGGATCTCTATTGTAGAAACTATGGTGTCTTAAGAAACCAAAAGTTTCATGTTTACCACCCTAGCTTCAATGCCATTGAAGCTCAATGAAAACTCTTTTTCCACCTGCATGTTGTACCCCTAAAGCTTCTCACAAAATCTTATGAAGCCCACTTGTTCAAAAGAAACCCTGATTGTTGGATCTACATTGACTAGCATTAGGTCTTGAGGCTCAAATCTAATAATATCAACATGCTTTGTAGTCCTCCTCCTACCTTCTGGAGTCACAATGATGTTGATGTATGTCTCTAACCTATGGGAATGAACCGAAAAGACTATGTGTAGGGTAAAAACACAACAATTGCAGATGCTCAACGAATAGCAAACTAGGGTTTGATCTAGCAAGGAAAAATATCTATGTTTAAGGGAAAAGATTGAGTCTTTAGATTCATAAGGAAGGTTTTCCTTTTAAACATCAATTAGTAGATAGAACTAGTGATTAATAGGTGCAAGAGTAAAGGATGTAGTGGTGTGCAATGCTGTAAGAAACACCCCCTACAACTCATGCACAACAAACTGAATGAGGGGTTATGTGAATTTGCAAATTAGAAAAATGGTATCCAACGAGTTTTCTACATGCAAGATGATGAATTTGAAAGAAAAAATACATTTAAACCACCACTTGAACCAACCATTCTATTTTTGTACTTCAATACCCAAATGCACAACATTTTGGAGATTGTGCAACACTCCAACTGTTTGATGATGCCACGTGCCTTCAGTTGGATCTGAGCTCATGAGATTTGTTGAATCATGAAAAGGCTGACTCTAACTTATTATGACTTACCACATTACCTCTCATAATCAGGTTATGACAATACATAACCATTTTGACACTAAAATCACATGACTCATGACTCAAACTTCAATGTGAGACCCTATCTAAACATTTTATTAACCACAAAACCCGTTGACTCATGAAAACAATTTTCACCTAAGCATGGTCTTTATGAAACCCAAAACATGGTCTTTATGAGACCCTACACTACACAATGAATTCATACTCTAATAACCTATTTATAGGACACTAACACTAGCTCCAATGGGGATGGTATCCTCTATGTGAGGTGCCAAATAAAAAGAAGACTAGTAGCCTAGTCCATTGGGCCTTTATTGAGTAACTACTTGACTCAAAAAATGACTTGAATTTATACAAATGATCATAAATTTTAAAACTGAACTACACAAAGAGAACACTTGGTAACACCCACCAAAACCTTAGGGTCTTCTCTCCAGGCTTCAAATTTTGTTGAATGCTACCCAAACTTGCAATACTTAAAATAAATGGATATTTACAATGAAGTGGAAGATCAAATTGCTTAAAGTGAAATAATGTTTGAGAAACCTTCCATTAATAGGCCCTCCACTAATGTATTCTCCATTATGTTCTTGCAGTAAAAATGCATTACTCCCATGATATGTTGCAACCTTGTATGGTCCCTTCCAGAGGTTTTCAAATTTAGCATGTTTTCCCTTGTCTTGATTTCTTGCATCCCACTTTAACACCAAGTCATCAATATAAAAATCAGCATCCTTAGTTCTCCAGTCAAATACCTTCTTCATTTTGTCTTGGTACAATTGAGAATTTTTGTATACCTCTTCTCTCATCTAATGGACATGAACTAGCTAACAAAACTTTGAGATTATATTACCTTCCAAAAATTGAATGATGACTGAATTGGTCTCTTTTTGAGTGGGAACTACCTCTATACACTTTGTAAAATAGTATGTAGATATTAAAATCCATCTATGTTGAGCTGAGGATGAAGGATGTACTTCTCCTATAAAATCGAAGCCTCACTATTGAAAGGGATCTTCTACAGAAATGGGATTCAAGGGTAAAGGTAGCAACTTTTTATTCCCTTCAAACATTTAACACTCATGACAGTTGGAAACTTTCTTGTACACATCAACAAATATAGTGGGCCAATAAAATCCTAGTCTAAGGATTTTATTAACCGTTGCTTTCCAATAATGATGACCGTTGTTATCACTCTCTAATTTCCATAGGTTGTAGAATAAATTGTCAGAGGTAACTAACAAACCACTTTGGAAGCTGGGATCTAGCCCTACCAGCTCCAGAGAGGGATCTCCCTATCATATTTAGATTTGTTTGAGTTTTAAATGTTAGGCTAGTTATGAAAGTTCGAATTTTGTTTGTTTGTTTGGAATAATTCACTGAAAGAATGCTTAATTTTCTATTGGGCTATGGGGTCTATATTTAAAGATGAGGATCAGATTCAAATTTTTATAAGGTTTTGTTCACATGGAAAGGTAGTAAAATAGTTGGATCTATTCAGTTTAAATGGGATGAATAAGAGAGAACAAGAGGGGAAAGTCCACTAAGTAGAGAAGTAGTTAAGAATTCCTTCACTCAGTTTCAGATGAAAACATATAGATCATCAAAAAACCAGAGACAAAGTATATGAAAAAAAATTGTTCTTTTGACTTTCTTTTAATGATAAGAATTTGACATACATAAAATGATTATAGAGAATAAGAAAACATTTATCAAAGAGAGAAATACATCACCAACAATATGACACAACAATCCTATGAATAAGCCTCTTTTATTACTGGTCGATCCTTTGAAAAATTACACAATAGTTCCTGGGTGCAAAAATCAACCCTCAATACTTCAAAGGGAGAATTATTTATAAAACTATTTACATTAGATCATGTCATAAATGACTAGGATATTATGGAGGAATTTCTAACTAACTAGATCTCTAAAATACAAAATATAGAGATTTGTTGATTTGCTCGGATCCTTTGTGCTGATTTGGTGGAAGTGGTTGGTGACTCATCTCTTTGAATTTGGTTGGTTTCTCCATCCTGACTAGAACTCCAAAATTGTCTCTACTCAAGTAAGGCACATAGATCTTCCCATATCTTTTTACCTGGGATGGAAATATTGAGTAACTTCATGTATATCTCATCCATTTTAGTATACTTGGAAAAAGTAGGCTTAGTGATGAAGATATTCTTAATCTCATGTTGAATACTCAGGTCCAACTATCATGTCTCCAGGAAATATTTACCAGTAATGCTTCCCTGTATCCCTCCAAAATTTGAACTGTCCTTTTCCACTCCAGTCATTTTATGTTTGTAATTAGACAAAGTTATCAATTTGTCATTAAGTACTAATAATTTAGGGAGACCTTTCTTATGTATCACTTCAAACTTACTGAAAAATATGTGCACACCTATGTCCATGAATTGCGACTTCTCTTCTAGTTGCAACATCAATCCTTTTTTGGTCAGGACCTTCTTGATCTCAAGGATGGTATATGTTTTGTCGTCAATTTCTAGTTCTTCTAACTCCTTCTTGTTTTTGGATTTCAAAAATTTGATAAATTCATTACCCTCTTTGGGTCTTTCTCTTAACTCTTCCTTGATGATATCAATTGATCCTCTATCCTTCTGTACTAATTCATGTTTCTCAAATATGATCTGTATATATGGCCAAATTTCTAACATTGACTTGATGATATCTACCCATATATTTTCCTTAGCTTGGGCTAAGGGTTTTTCCATGACAATCTCTTTCTTTCATTGTTGTAGTCGTTGACTAAGACTTTGATACTTATGCATCTCTTCCTGGTAACTGGCTTGGAACATTGACTTCCACTCCTGCATGTTCTTTACCTCTTCCACTTGAATGGACATGTCTTCCATGTATTTTTCAAGTTTGTCAGATGCATCTGAAACTTGTACAGGGATTGCGGATGGAAGTTTTGTTGATCTGGATTCTTCTATTGTTCTAATTCCTATCAGAGGGACTGCCTTCAGTGGGATCATGGACATTTTCACATTCTGTTCCTCTTCCTTTATCATTTTATCCATTTCTTCTTCCATTTTTCTTATATGTTCATTATGTTCCATGATAAGCTTCAACATTTCTTCTTTGTGGCCTTCAGTCTCAACCACTTTGTTGGCTTGTGAATCTTCTGTACCTCGAAGCTTCATCTTCTTTCTCATAAATTCTATATAAAAATTCTTCTTTTTTATTAATTCCTCTGCTTCTTTGACATTTGTTGGCTCATACCCAATCTTCGGCAACAATTATTCTAATGATTTGTTTTTGTTTTCCTTAGCCAAAGAAGAGATTTTCTCCAGCTTCAATTGGGACTGAATGTTGTTCAGGGACACCTGAAACTTTGAAGCGGTCATTGAGGTGTTTTTCAAGGTAGAGAATATCATCTCTCTTTTCTTCCTATGCATATCCATATGGTCCATTGGATGGACGTCCTTTACATCAAAATCAAAGGCAGTCTTCTTATAGTCTAAAGCTAGTTTATGATGAGGAACTTGTGCTTGAAAGAATTCCCTTTGAATTCTTCCTCTCTATATGTCAATTGCTAACAACATCTTGTGTTAACCAATGGAGGTCTGCTTCCAGAAATAATCATAGGTGATGTTTTTGAGGAGATCATTTCGTTTATTGATCTATTTGTATTTGTCAAAAATATTTGACTCTGTTTGCTCATGAAATGATTCGGCTGTCAAAGTAGTGTTTGTTTGTCTTTGAGATGATGGTGATGATGTAGACACTATGAACTGACTATCTAAATAGGATGAAGAGTGTGGTCCCTCCATGACTATGGTGGACTTCATTTCTCATTCCTTGAGAAAGTATGGTGCATGACGGGTCTTGGCCCTCTTTCTATAAAATTTGAAGTCCTCGACTGATACCTCTGTGATTGAAGGAGAAACCTCCTTTCTTTCTCTCTTCTCTATTTTCTTTTGAGGTGTGTTTTTATGTGAAGCAGTGACAGGGGCAGGATGTTCCTCTATTTTTAGTAATGTGTTTTCTTTCCATTATGTCTGGTTCATATACTTCTCCACTTCTGGTTCCTCTGTGTGAGCATAAGGAGTGCTCCTTTGTTTAACTCTAATTTATGAGATGACACCAAATGGTTCATAAGACCAAGTGAAACTGTGAGTAAACCTCTTTTGTTTCAAGAGGTTATCTTCTTCTTCTCCTACTGATCTATTCTTGCAAATGAATGGGACAATTTGAATATGGATTATGAGTTGTTGTTTCTTCTTTGTTGCAACGAAGTGGAGGTCATATGAGTTCACCATCTTTATTATTTATTCTAGTGCAAAAGTACTCACAGGGAGGTATTTAAGCAATCTGTAAGGAGGCAGCTGTTGAGTTTAGAAAAAAGGTATAAATATTCTCCTTGTTACTTTGTTTTGTGATATATTATTTGATTACTTTTATATTAATTTGAATTAATTATGGAAGAAAATGATTAAAAAGTATTTAGTAAATATTATTAAATGATATTAGATATTTTCTGAACTTTGGTTTGAATTTTTTTGATTTTATGCAGAAATGGACAATTGTTGTTAACTCAAGATAGTTAAGAAGATCATGAAGATGCATGGGCCATTGAAGATTGAAGAAATCGGGCACAAAATGATTCTAAGGAAGATTGAATCTTCATATTGCAATCTTCATAAATACTAAAAGAAATCTTGAGGATCTCTCAATCCTCAGCATAGATTAATTTACTTGTTTCATTGTAATATATAAAGGATAGTGAACAATAGAGAAAAGAGGGAAGGAATTTAACCAAAACATTTTGTACAACACTCCATTGTAAATGATCGATCAATTATGGAATTAATGAAAGATTCAAGCCTCTTGATCATTTCTTTGTACTAAGTTTTTAGTAGAAGTATCTTCTGAAGACTGTGGGCTCGGTCAACATGAGCTACTATCTCATCTGTAATCTTATCAATTATGTTTTAGTTCTATGATTTGAATTTACTTTTAACAGTTAGGATAAACTCTCCAATGTGTTGATTATTTTATGAATTGATTATGCTATTCATTTGCAGATAATAAATGCTCCATTTGAATATTATCGATTGTTGTTCCATTTCCAATTGTTGTTAATTTATTTCCCATGGATTCGTTTCATTTAAATTCACATTTGTTGTTCTTTTCGTTAAATTCACATTTGTTGTTCCTTTCGTTAAATTCACATTTGTTGTTCCTTATTAGATATTCAGTAGATCGTTGTTCTTTTCCAGTAGATTAATTAATCATTAAGAGATTTATTCATTAAGTGTTTTCACAGATTAAATTATTGTTTCAAAGACCAATGAATTAAGTAAATTGATTGATGCTTTGATTCATGGTGTGTTATTGTTCAGATTACAATTTTGTTGAGTGAATTATTAGTTTCAGTGTTTTTATTAATGCATGAAGAACTTGATTATTGGAGTAATTTAGATAGACTCAAATTTGTTTTAGCTAAATTATCTACATGATTTAAACCTCTACGATTATCTGCATAGACTTTGCTGACATTCTTGAAAGAGAAGACAAATCCTCGGTTGATAAATTAATGTCAAGCTAAGGTTTTTTTTAGGACATCTTTAGAGCCCAACATTTTGGCGTTGTTTTTGGGGAGAATGTGAAAGATAACATCGGTTGCGTATCTGGAGGATGAGGTATTGAAAATGGAAGGTAAGAACCTATGTAGGCAACAAGTAAAATGCTTGTGCCAACACCTACCTTCAGTTGATGCATATAGGTTATATAGGTGCATAGAATTTGTGTATGTGTGTATGAATAAGAGGAAAGAACCTGAAAAGAAAAATCCCCCACCAAAATCTACAAAAGCCCACGGCCCGCTGCCCCCTAGAAGGAGCACTTTCATAGATGAAATCATCTAAAAAGATAAATCTCAAGCGTCATTTGGACCTCTAAAAGGTTCTACCTAAATCCCTCAAGTAGAAAAATCACCCACTGTAGCTCATGCTAAGGTTCATAGAAGAATTGAAGGAACTGAACATAGTTTCCAAAATACACACACTGCACTTTTTAGTCCTTTAGACAAGGGAAATTCTTGTAGTTTGAGAGAAGGAGAAGGGGAGACCAGTGGAATTGCTGATTCAAACCCACCATCACCTAAACATGGATCTCCTGTGATTATGGAAAGTAAAGGAACACTGAAAATCCTAGACTTAGGAAGCACGACTAAATTCCCTAAATGACCAAGTAATCAACCACCCCAAATAAAACAACCAGAAATCCCTGAAGGCTATTGCTACATTTTTGACCAAATGGCACAACAAAATCTGTTGTGACCCTAGAATTCCACTTTGGAATATCCTATAGTTGACCCGGTTGCTAATGCCCCAATGAAGGCCATTCCACTACAGAACCTTCCAACCTTCAATGGTTTGATCTCAGAGGACCTTGACACGTTCTTATTTGAGTTTGACGTCTTGTGTAGAGGCTATGACTATACCTGTGAACCCCATAAACAAAAGTTGTTTCCTTCCACTTTTAAAGGAGCATATTTACGATGGTTTATGGGGCTAGGGAGAGGAATTCTAAGTTCATGGGATGAAATGAAACAAGCTTTACGAAATATCAAGACTACTATAGGAACAGGGATTTAAAGGATGAAATCTTTAAAATGATTGCAAAATAAAATGAAAAACTAGAAGAATATGTGGAAAGATTTCAATATAACCTGTAGAGGTCAACTTACAGTACACTACCAGGTGAGGTACTTAAAGACAGTATAATAAAAGGTATGAAGGATGAATGGGTAGAAACATTGAATTTGATGGGAAAGGGAGATATTTATCAAGAAACATATGATGACATTATCCAATTGTGTATCAGGTGCTCGTGTGGTAGTATACAAACCAGATTGGGAATACGATCCACTGTCACCAGAAGTAGTAACATTGCTAGCAGGAGTGTCACTCGAGTAGAAATTGGTTATCTTTTAGAAAATTTTAAAACTGAAATTTTGAGTACTTTGACTACACAATTAGATGTTCTGCAGGCTAAACAGAAACAAGCAGAAGAAAAATAGTCGTTGGCTATATTTTTTCCTTGATGCAGAAGGAAACATGGTTCAAGAGAGTGTCCCTTGGACGTGGTTTGAACCTGAGCCATATGTGCCAAAGACCATGTGACATAGCAATGTCCATCACTCCTAGGACTAAAATTTGTCTTTAAAGAAGCAGAGGAAGAAATAGAACCAATATATCTGATGGCTCAGCATCCCCAATGTCAGGCTCGCCCTCCAGGTACTCTACAAGATCCTTCTTCTTTCTTTTCTGGGAAGTATAATCAACGGAATAATTATGGAAACACATGTGTTGCGCCTCTTTTGTCACCTGAATGAGAAAAAAATAGGTGCTTACAAGCTTAGTTGGGTTAGCTAAGCAAGAAAACAGTAAAGGAAAGGGTTAGAAAAATAAACATAAAAGACTAAGCTAAGAATTAAACTAGGAAAGGAAAGAAAAACTAAACTATTGAGCATAAGGACATAATAACAAGAAACAAATAAGACTCATGTCACCAATGGAAAGGATTGTATTAGTGAAAATAAAACACTGAGAAGAAAGGGGACTTTGGGTCCCTTCTTCCTCCATGGGAGGGCTCTTGGACCCCCAAGATTAAGCTCTTCTTACAACTTGAAAACTTGAAAGAAATGGTGAAAGAATCCCAAGATAACCCACTCAAAAGGTGATGTGGATTGCCCAAATGGAATGGTGCTAGTATGTTCTTGATGAGAAAAGAGGATTCCCCAAGAGAATAGCAGCAGCATAACCTTGCAAATGAATTCCTTGAAAATGTAGTGCACCCATGACCTTGTTTTATAACACCACTTTGAGGTATTGTGCAACCAAATTTTAGTGTGAAAAGGGGCTGTTTAGGGCACCTTTATGTCTTTGACCAGCCACCCAGCCAGATCCAGCAGAGATTTGGATGTCAAATCGACTTGGAAGTTGAATCAGAAGTGGGTGGGAGTCCGACCAACCTCATAAATGCGTCGTTCTCAGGTGTGCGTGACTTTTAGCGTCCACAGTTGTGCATCGTGCGCATGTGCGCTTTTCCTACATTTCTAGATGGCGCATGTGTGCGTGCACCCTGTGTAGTCATAGCACACCTTGATTTTATAACTATTTGTATAGTTTTGGACCTTTTGGAAATGCGTTTTTGGTAATTTTGGTCCATGGGTGGACTCATAGATGTTTGAAGATGCTGGATTCCTATAACCATTTGCGGAGCATACAGATAGTCGAAATTCATACGGATAGCCAAAATTCATCAATGTTTCTTCTACTGAGAGTACCATTGTAAGAAAGAGTGATAGTGAGAGTATCAAGAGTGACCCGTTGGAAGAATAAGGGGACCTGCGGGACCCAACCTTTCACAAGGTGTGTAAAATAAATTGTGTACAAACGAGGCAAGCATGCCCCATGCTTGTGTCATGTAACTCAAAAAAGGGTGTTGTATAGTAACTGAAACTGTGTGTTGATGTAGACAACTGCAACTCCCTCAGGGGAAGTTTTGATAAAGGCATAGGACAATTCTGATGAGGAACATACTGTGAATAGTAGGCAATGACACCTGTAAGAAGTATCACGGATTCTGTGGGTGTTGATAGCCCAACAAAGTTCAGAGGTCTTCAGAAAATATAAGAAACAACTACAATAGTCACAAAGTAAGACCCACCGTAACATGAGAAAGTGTTGAAGTCGAATGTTATGGGGGTCAACGACAATAAAAGTGCTGAAGTCGAATGTTATGGGGGGTCAAAAAAATCAGAATAGGGAGAAAGTATGGGTCTCTCTGTGTCGTCCGAGACTTCTCATTGGAAAGGTAATGAGAGTCAAGATACTGTCGCCCTTCTGGAAACTGTGCTGATGTCAATAAAAGAGGGAGACGTGACTCCAAGAAGCAAAGGTCTTCATGAAATCTACTAGGTGAGGTCAGGGACTGAGGAGGTACATGGACAAAGTCGAGGTGCATGGAGACTCAAGACTGCCCTTGGTTGGGGATATATGCGAACTATAAGTGGTTGCAACCGTTCAATGAAGTCGAGTGTCAGGGGAGACAATGAGACGTGGGATAAGTTTTGCTAGAGGTGGGACCAGGTGAACGAACTCAGATAGCAGAGTTAGGTGGTCTGTGGGATACTCAGAGTTGGTGGATGATGTCAAATAGGAGTAGATAATAAGGAGTGCCCAAACCAAGGGCGACATGGGTTGCGTTTTCCAGGAAGGTCGCCAAAGGTGACGACAAAAAGCTATGTAAAATGATGGAAACAACGACTTAATTACAAAAATAATTAAAAACATCAGTGGGGATAATAATGCAGATACAGAAATTGTCCCCGAGGTGTAGGACAGTCGGTGACGGAGTGTGTTGTTAAGCCACTCCGTGATGTTAAAGTCACCGGTTCGAAACCTGCGGGGACAAAAAATCCAACCATGTTAAGGGTTGGTGTGGCTCAGGCCGGGTGCGATCCCCGGGTGATTTTGACGGCTTAGATGCCCCTGAGTCGCGGTTTCTCAAGCCACAGGTTAATCACAGGTCCTGCACAAATTAACAAACAAAAACAAAATAATGCAGATACAGAAATAGGTTCCCTAGTGTAGGATGGCTTGGCCTGGGGATGGCGCAAGTTGGTGGAAAAAACAAGTGGAGGGTTGGGGCCCCATAGGCTGGTTTATGTAGTAGGGCAATGTATGGAGGGAAATCCAAGGATGGGAAGATTGATGATGGGTGAAATAGATGGTAAATGATGCTGCGGGAGTGCAGTCAAAATAATCTATGAGGAAGTGCCCTAGGAGTCCATTGGGTAGGCTAGAAAAATGAGGAGAAGGAATATGTGGCTGATTCGCGACATGATGTAAGACTATTGGGACTCCCATCCCTAAAGGTTGAAAACAACATGACTGTCGATGTGCCAAGGGGGGATATAAATGGGAAAACTAATGTGGGGGAGAGTGCTACCAGGTGACAGTGCCCACAATGCAATGGATGTGACAGTACTGCAGAGCTGGATATAGGGACCCTAAAGGTAAATTGCAGAGGGTGTGATTGGAGATGCAATTGATATTCAAAGGGAATGATTACATTCCAATGTTGATTATATACCTGAAGGCATCATGTTGGTGTATGATGACCAAGTGCCTACACACATAACAACCAAATACCCGACATGAATAATATTCGAAGAAAATTGAACCTACAATCATTTATTTGATAATTTTGAACATGAGCATGCATACCTGGACGGGGTATGGGCAAATGGCCCCTCGGGGGCTAAGGATGAAAAATGGCCTGGGGACTGTCTTGATGTAGAGGACGGGGTGTTGATCTCGTGGCTGAAGATGGAGAGAAAAACAGACACTCAGAGCTCCCAGAATGCGGTCTGGACGTTTGGCAAAAAGGACTATATATAGTTGTAGGGCCCATATTGCCACCTCATTTGTACTTGCTGTCAGAGTGATTGGACGAGAGATATTCAGAGGATATTTGGAGATTCAAAGAGAACGAGGCAGTCGATTCAGGACCAACAAGCTTCAGGTTAGTGGTCTTATCGTCCTGTATAGAATTAGGTTTTCTATTTGTGGGTAGGGCCTGTACGAAGGGTCGTACATGGGGTTTTGTAGGTGTGGGCCCCCTAGTGTGCGGGTGATTAGGAAATATGCACGCATGGGTGCACACCTATTATCCGGATATCCATGCATGGGGGAACCCTAATGATGGACATAGGCACACATGGTATGTGCGCTTGTAAGACAAACAGTTGCGCATGGGTGCGTAGCTGTGTAGTGGACAGGCACGCTACTATGCACGCTTGCATACGTGACAAGGGGGCATGAAGGTGCCTCTGTATGGTCGATAGGTGCGTACACATGCGCACCTGTGGGATGAATAGGCACGCATGTGTGTTTTCTTGTGGGGTGAACAGGCACGCATGTGTGCGCGCCTGTGGGGTGAACAGGCATGCATGTGTGTGCGCCTGTGGGGTTAAATAGCCGCTTCTTAGGGAAAAAGCTGACGGGCGTGAAACTTATCATTTTTGGAGATTTTAATGTGTTTATATTTCAGATGGTTGATCGAGAACTGGATTATGTGGTTGTAGGTGATCTTTTGGATGATGTCAGTTCACTGGAGAGAGAGAGAGATTGGTCACAGCTCATGGAGGCTGTGGCCATTGAGGAGCCAACAGTTTGTGACACTTTAGCAGCTTGTGGGCTACTGAAGTTATTTGAGTGCCCCTTGATACGGGCCCAAGAGTACCTCCTACATTTCTTGATCCGGATGTGGAGTTTGAATCTGCATTGTTTTATGGTGCGGGGTGAGCAACTGGCCTTCAGTATGGTGGAGGATGTGTATTTTCTGACTGGGCTTCCTTTTCGGGGAACTCCCTTACTGGAAGAGCCCGTATTACCTGGGGATGGGAAGTTGGCTACCTTAGGCCAGAGGTATTGTTCGAGGGATGATTTTATTTCAAGCTTCGTGGTGAGTATTGGGGCTAGGGATGCCCTCATTCATCATTATGTAACAACGATGGTTGTGGGGGTTTATGGGTCCCTCGTGACTCAACGGATCGGTGGTGGTTAGTTGAGGCTTATGGGGAGGGCACTGGCAGGAGGTCATTTTTCCTGGGGCTTCATGTTGCATGCTAATATGGTAGGGCAGCTCGACAGGTGTTGGGTTACGGACTCAGGGGATTTTACCTTTGGGTCCATCTTGGTTGCATTGTTTTTGGAGAAGGTGTCGATGTTGTGCCCTAGAGTGTTATTGGGTGCACCTAGTGCATGAGACCCACGACTGATGTGGTGGTTGAGCATTTTGATTCTCCATGGTGGTGGGGAGGGTGGCCATTTTTTTCACAACCGAGGCTGCGTAGGTGTGGCAGTAGATGCCGCAGATCATATTGCAGTATGTGTATTGTGGAGTGGACTTCCAAGGTGATCCGGATATGGTGTTACCTCTAGGAGAGGTGTTCGACCACCGAGGTATGATGTGATTTTTTTATTTTTTTTTGATATTTTGATATTTAGATAGTATAACATGTGTATTATGTATAGATGGATGCTGATGCTATCCTTTGTTTATTTTTATGTGCAGCTGTGGACCTCATGGGCGTGAGATTGAGTTGGTTAGAGTGTTGGCTCGTCAAGGGCCGGTGAGGCCGTCGCGGGGAGATCCGCGGGTAGGAGAGAGACGACGATGCGAGGATGTTGAGGCGAGACCTGTGGGCGATGAGAGATCATCTAGGAGGCATCATTTTGACGACCGTGGTGCAAATCCATCACATGCTCCTCCAGCCGAGGCCGGGGGAGATTTTGAGGATATTCGTCGTCGCTTGGAGGCAGTGCTATAGGGAGTTCCTGAGGGCATGTGGTCGCGTATCCAGGATGAGGGCATATTAGAGTAGTGTGTGGGGGTGTCGTTGGTGTGGCGGACTGTGGTTCGGCGAGTAGTAGTAGCATGTGTTGTGATGACAGGGCGATTACCTCCAGGTTCGGAGGGATCGATAGCGGGTGGGGCACCACCTCCTGAGGGAGGGCCAAGTGGTGGTGCTCTAGAGGCACCATGAGTGTCTCTGTATGTATTTTTGTATATCATATAGGCTGGTGAGCCCATTTGGTGTGGTGACACCAGTTTTGTATCGAGGTGGTTCACTGGCTTATGGATTTTGTATAAGA
>SNQJ01S0010275.1:31682-57906 GCA_010110895.2 Picea sitchensis
GTGATGTTCACATGTGTGTGAGAATTGTTTAATGTTGTGTATGATTTCTAATCTATATGTTGTGATAGACTTTTGATGGTTTATGTGTGTGTAAAGGTGTCTTGATGTGATATATGCCAATCTAGTACAATGTTAGCTAGGTTATCGATGATTTAATTAAATTGTCTTGGAATATGTGTAAATGTAAGGAAATCAAAATGTCGAGATAAAAGTCTAACTTGCAGGTATTTGCGAAAGAGGCAAGGATCGTCGACACGGTACACATTGTTGAGATGGAGGACAACCAGTTGGGAATCAAGTAAGATGCTAAGGTAACGAATATGATGATGGTTGGCATTAGCGAGGAGACCAATGATGGTAGTGTACTCATCTTGGTTGTTGGTTGTTTAACCCAAACATATGCCGCTGGAGTGGAGAAATTCATGTGAGGGGGAATAGAGGGCCCAAGCAGCCGAAGCGAGATTCTGTGTCCAACGGATGGCGCCGTTAGTGTAACCGATGTGGTAGGCCAATGGAGGAGGCATCTGTCAATAACACAAATGAAAGTTTAGGTGTGAGGTATGGAAAAAAGATTAAAAACACTATAAACGAAAATAACCTAATGTAGAATGTCTACGCTCAGGCGTAAAATTTATTTAAGTACAACTCGTTGATGGGTTCTTTGAGAGAGAGGCCCTCGGGGGAAGTCAGGATGTATGCGCCTTTGGTGAGGCAATGTTGGTTAATGTAAGGGACATGCCACAATGACTCGAATTTGCCATGAAAGAGGGTATCGTGAGCGATATCATAAGCAAGGATGAGGTCACCTTTGTGAAATGAGTGGAGGTTGACATGGTGATCAAAGGTGGATTTTGACCATTTTTTGGCTGCCTCATTGTTCTGTAATGAAGATCGACGTTCTTTATCTAGGGACTCTAAGTTCAACAAATGATGCTCCATTAGAGCAATGTCGAGTAATAGCTCAATTGCGGTGCGTAAGGTGGGGATTTCACACTCGATAGGAAGAGTGGNCGTGGACTAGATGAAATGGTGTGAAACTGGTGGCCATTTTCATGGCCATACGACAAGCCCATAGCGTAGAAAATAACATATGATGCCAATTGGTCTTATGTTTGTTAACCATGCACTGTAACATGGTCTTGAGGAACTTGTTAACTGCTTCAACCTGTCCATTGGACTGAGGGTAATATGGTGAGGCAAAATCGTTGGAGAATCCTAACTAGGATGAGAGTTCAATGAAAATCTCATTCTCGAAATGTTTCCTATGATTAGAGACTAGTTGGAGTGGTACTCCAAAGTGGGATATGATGTGATTAAAGAAAAAACACGTTGCGGTGTCAGCGGTGTTGTTGAAGGTAGGCATGGATTCAACCCACTTTGTAAAGTAATTGATTGCAACAACGATGTATTTGTGGCCATTGCTGGATGGAGGGTTGCAAGTCATGAAGTCGATTCCCCATTTACAAAAGGGGCCTGCAGTAATGACTGGTTGTAGAAGAGAAGGTGGTGCTCGTGCTTTGTTGGCATAAAGATGACATTTATCGCATCGCTTCACGGCATGAATGCAATCGTGAAACAATGTAGGCAAAAAGTAACCTGCGCAGATAATTTTCTGAGTGGTGGACATCCCCAAAAGATGGCCCCCGCATGGGCCACTATGGCAGTCGTTCAAGACTCTATCGGCCTCATCAATAGTCAAGCATTGATGGAGTATGGTGTTGACCCCTCACCGATATAAGATATCTCTGATGAGGAGATGGCGGGGGCCCTGATGGCGGATACGGTGATGATCATCTCGTGAGAGGTGGTTACCGAACTTTTGGGTTCAGAGGTAGACAAGGAGATCACCATACCAAGGATCATCTGAAGTGATGTAAAAGAGATGTTCATCGGGGAAGTCCGTATTGATCGGGGCACTGGTAGTATCGGAGGGGAAGGTTGTGATGAGTTCGGCGAGGACGAGAGCTTTCTTTCTCTTGGGTGTTGAAAATTTGAGATCATACTCCTAAAGGATAACGATCCATCAAGAAAATTTACTATTAATTTGTCGACTACTGAGCAAGTATTGCATGGGGTTAGAATCTGCTATGACTTTGGTTGTGCGAAGCAAAATGTAATGGTGCAGTTTCTGGACTACGAAAACGACTGAAAGGGATATTTTCTCTTCGTGATTATACTTCAAAGGTGGCCCTGAGAGGTTTTTACTAATGTATTAAATGACATACTCATGATCATCATCTCCTATTTGAATGAGAACTCCTACTACTGAGACAGATAACGCTGATATGTAGAGGATATAGCCGCGATTATAGTCAGGTGAACTAATTAAAGGGGTGTTAGAGAGTGCCATTTTAAGATCATCGAAACCTTTTTGGGCATGTTCATCCCAGTGGAATGGGATGTCGTGGCGTAGTAAGTGAAGGAAACCGTGTGCTCGAGTATCATAGTCTGGGACAAATCACCTTAAAAAGTTATCTTTTCCTTGTAGGCTTTAGAGTTGGCATAAATTTCGGGAGGCTATAATTTCTGTCATGGCCTAGACTTTGAGGGGATCCATGGTAATACCACTTTGGAAAATGATGAACCCTAGGAGGCGCCCGACAGTGACACAAAACATACACTTAAGGGGGTTCAAGCAGATGTTGTACTGATGACACCTTTGGAAGATGATTCGTAAATCATCAAGATTGTGAGTGCATTTTTTGGATCGAGCTGTGAGGTCATCCAAGTATGTGAGGATGATATGAGCCAGATCATGGAAAATGTATGTCATAGCTCATTGGAAAGGTGCACCAGCATTTTTTAGGACAAAAGGCATGACACAATATGCAAAAGTACCCCAAGGGGTGGTTAATGTGGTTTTGTATTGATCGGCTGGGTGGATTCAGACTTGGTTATAGCTAGAGAAACCGTCCATGAAGGATAAAGCCTCGTGGCCTGCGCAGACATCGATAATTTGATCGATGAAAGGCGTTGGAAAGTTGTCTTTGGGATAGGCGTGGTTGAGATCATGAAAGTTTGTGCATACACGGATAGTGCCCTGTTTTTTGTTAACGAGTACAGTGTTGAAAACCCATGAGGTATAGGAAATGGGGTAGATGAACCCAACAACACGTAATTTTTCAATCTCGGCTTTGATAGCCGCTACTTTGGATGGGTGTAGCAGTCATTGTTTTTGGTGAACCGATGTGATATCAGGCTAGGTGTCTATGCGATGTTCGAAAATAGAGGGATCAAGGCCAGGCATCTCAGTTTATGACTAGGAAAAAATATCTTAGTATTGTTGGAAGAGGGCTTTGTAGGCGGTGATTTCATGAGGAGTGCATGGGACGCCAATGGTGATTTCCTCGACGTCTCCATTTTTATGGAAATATCGATTTTGATGGTGGGGGAAATGTTGGCCATATTGCCTTCTTCAAAAGCGTCTGGGGCAGGGATGGGGTTGTTGAACCAGTCGATATGCCCCGATGGGATAAAATCCTTGGTTTCAACTGTGTATATGGGGTATTGGTTAGGAGGTATGAAGGCTTCCTGTGAAAGGAAGAGTGCTCTGTGGTGTAGCGCATCCCATGGGTAGTCAAGGGTGGTTAATTCCTCGAGTATGTCCTCGTCATAGTGGAAGTGTTAGAATACAAGAGATCTAAAAGAGTGATATCCGTGACTGTCATTGTGTGGTTATCTTCTGGTGGTGAAGAAACAAGAGGGATGACGCAATGAGATTGAGATGGTTCACTCATCATAAACCAAATATCAAGATACTGGGGGTTATAAATGGTAGTTGGGCATAAAATTTCCATGGGGAAATGAATAGGAGAATTGGGGGGATTTGGGGGTAAATCCTCATATAAGCCATCCAAGAACCATGGAGGAATAGGGAGTGCTTCTGGTTCAAGAGAAATAATATGAAGAATCTCTAGTGATGGGGTAAGGTTAATCATTGATTCTATAGGGGGTGTAGGAGTTTGAATCAGGGTCACTTGGCATTGCCTTTATTCAATGATCATAGAACATTGATATGTGAAATGATCTAGGGATTCGTAGAGAGAGCAAGGGAATCTCATACGTTCATTGATGAAGGTTGTGACATAATGGATGTCGGTGACAGAGGATGGGGTGAGTGTTTGTTGAAATCTCTGGCATACAATTGTTAATGTTTGTCAGAATTGAGGTAATGCTGGACAGTGGTGTGTGTAATGACCATATTCTGAACAGATGGCGCATGTGAATTTGGTTCATAGTCCTTTGTTACTTGTGTTCTGTGAGATAACGACAATATTGGAGGAAGCGATGAGAAGTGGTGGTGCTTGAGGGAGTTGGATGAGATTACATAACTCGGGGAGAGATGGGCATTTGTTGGTGGGGTGTCCGTCCTTCTCACATAGCGCGCAAGGAGGTTGGATGCATGGGGGAAGTGGAGATGTGGGCTCCTTCTTCTTTTGCTTGCCCCCAGTTGTGGCAGGGAGGTTAGTGAGTGGGGGTGTAGGGGGTATGGTGGGAGTGAGTATGGGAATCTGCATTGGGATTCCTTCTATTTGGGGAGGGAGGGATGGTTGAGGAACCATCTCTGGTGGATGTAAATACCAAAATGGGATTGTGAGCACCATATTAGGGAGGGTAAGCATTGCGGCTACTTGGAAAGCTTGTACGCCTGGTGGAGGGTAAAATAAGGGGATTTGAGTAATGGCTTGGGGAACTATCTCCCAAACTGGGATATGGCCTTGGGGTGAGGTGAAATCGTGAACTAGTGGAGTCGATGAGTTTGCAGGAGGCTCGTGAGGGAGGGGCTCTGTGACTAGTGGGACGTCAGATATGAGACAAGCCTCACTAGGAGGAAGGGTATCCTCAATGTCAGTTCTTTTGGACGAGACGACACATACCTAATTGGACGGATGAATGAGTGGTGGTGCACCATGGTAAGTTCCTAACAAGGATGGGTCTTTGAAAATTCTGGGCCCCATTTCGATGAGTGGGTATGCCTCATGATTAGTATGGACGAAAGGGAGAATGTTATCGATGTTGGCAGAAGGGTTAGGCTCATAATGTGAAACTTGATCAATGGTAATGATTTTCCCATTATGGGGGAACATCATGGTTCGAAAGATGGAAGAGGCAACGACCTTCATAGCGTACATGTAGCTATGATAGAACAAGATATTGTAATTGAGTGGGGCGTTGATAACTTCAATGTCGATGAAAATGGTCTTGCCCCTGAGTTTGACAGGGACATTTTGGAAGAGCCCTTTGGGAGAAGATGGTCGTCCGTCATAAGCTCTTAAGGTAATGGCAGATGGTATGAGTTTGGGGGAACCAAGTTTTTGCCATATTGACTTGGACATGATGCACGTGGATGCACCTTCATCAATGATGCACCAATGAACTGTAATGTTCTGAATTTTCACTGACATTTGAAAAGCAATGAGAGCAGGGAGACGAGGCTCTCTGATGTCGAGATAAAATGTGATGAGTTGAGTATCTTCAGGGTCGAATGCCCCCAAGGTGGAAAGTAATGATTTTCACTGAGTGGGACAAGTTTGAAGTACTTATAAGACTGACATTGCAGTCGGTGATTGTGCTAAGTCATCGACCAAACTGTAATTACGAGTCGCCCTAGCCTGCAGGTTGTGGACATTCCTACGCAATGGGATGCAAGGGATGCGAAGAGGTAATTCTATGTTAGGGTGAGGAATCATCAACGGGGGTCCCATTGGTGCTGGGATTGTTTATGGGGGAATGGGAGGATACTCAGTGAGTGCACAGTATTGACGACTACGTGTTTGTAGAAGGAATTCTTCCTCACTAGTGAGGAGGATAGTATGATCTGCGGGATTGCTCAGGTTGAGATATTGTCCCAATTGTGGTGGGGTAGGCTGCATGTCCGGTTGGGTGTTCATTACTCCTTGGTGTGGAATGGGTTTTTGTAGCATGGCTGGGGGTGGTTGTTGTACGTATTGTTCTGGGGCTTGCTGAGGGGTAGGTGGTGCTGGAGGATGTGGTCCATTTACTGAGTCTTTCATCTATTTAAAATCATTGATTTGGGGGAAATGATGAGTATAATGACTGAACTCACCGTAAAGGGCATAGGGGAATTTGGTTCAAAGGTTATTGTTATTTTTCCCTTGACACCTATTGTTGTTTCCCCCCTGGGGGTTCTGTGTCCCTTGGTTCTAGTTTCCCCCATTAGGTTGGTTCTGTTGGGGGTGATTTCCACCTTGACCTGGGTTTTTATTGTTCCGATTTTTTCCTTTCTTTGTGGTATTATTCGACTGATGGGTTGGATTTTCCGTATTCATCTATTCAAAATTTTGATATTCCTAAAAGGGAGAGGGTTGAACAAAATTTACCCCAGCGTGAGGGTGTCCTTGCGGTGGAGCTATGGGTTGTGGAGGGCCAGGAAATGGAAAGTATGGATTATTTTGTGATAATGATCCATAAGGTACATAGGAAGGTGTGGCACTTTCGCTAGTACTTAGAGTATAAGTTGAAGTAGAGGGAGTAACAGAACTTGTTTGGATGGGTGGGCGTATTGTGGGTGTCAATGGTGGCCCATTGATGGCTGGAGGAAGGGCAATAGGGTATGGTTGTTGATAAGGGGGTGGAGGATAATAAGGGGTTCCTCCATATTCCGGTGGATATTGAGGTGTGCCATACATTGGTGGTTGTTGGGGTTGTGGATTGTGGGGCGTGGTGTTACCAATCAATCCGTCTGTTGAGTGAGACATCCCAGGTTTATCTTCACCAAATGGCATGGGTTTTGGGAGATCAGGAAGTACTATGTACAAGTACCCTGATTGTGAATAGATGAGGTTGTATTGTTGAGCCTTACTGATGGCTTCTTCTTCTGATTAAGGGAAGGTGGAAGCTACATATTTACTGAGGAGAGAGACAAGTGATTTGAGAAACCAATAAAGACATTGTTGTTTGGAGGTTTCTTCTTTGCACAAACTACGTTGTTAATGCCACTCGTGAATGTGATCAGTGATATGTGTGGCTGAGGTTTGTTTAAAATTAGAGAGTAGTTCAAGACCATTGTCATGGTGAATTGGTAATTGGAAGAAGGTAAAAAATGCTTTGGCCAAGGACTCGGAAGTCGCATGGGACCTCGATTTTTCGTCTACGTACCATTTGGCTGATGGGGCAGTGAGTGTGCGTTGAAATAATCGTAGTCGGATGGAATAATCCATAATGTTGTTCGAAGAGCACCATAAGTGGAAAGTCATGACATGGTTGCCAGGGTCATCTCCTGCCTTTCCTTCAAACTTGGGGATATTTGAAGGTAGTTTGGTAGGCATTGCAGGCCATGTGGGGTCATACAATATACGATCATTTGTGAGTTTGCTTAGATATGGTATGTTGAGAGAGGCCAAGTATGGAATCTGGAGTGGTGGTGGAGGATTAGTTCTAGCCATGGTGTGAGCGGTTTGTGAACCTAACCCTTGGGGGGGACTAGGTGGGTTTGTACTTCCCCCTTGAGAGGAAGTTGGCCCCTCGCTTCCGTGTAAAGGAGACCGAGTGGAAAATGGACCTTGGGAATTGGACCCAAGTAAGGTGGAACCAAGAAAAGTTATTCCTAAGACATTGGCACTCACCGGAGTGTGAGAAGGTGGAGCTGATGAGTTGGCAAGACTAGGAACTCCCCCTAGAATAAGAGGGAGTTTTAGCAAGTGTCTAGAATGATGGGGGTTCTGTGGGTCCCCTATGATGTCTGACTAGCTGAGTGGATGTGTACGAATGGTGGTGAGAGTAATAAATAAAAAAGAGCCTTTGTTGCAATTCTTGAACTTTACATGATATATATCTAAATCAAATGTAATCAGAAGTGCATCATACATAAAGTGTTTTGATTAAAGAAGCATATATGTGGATAGGTGGGTTTTGTCTGCATGAGGGATCAAAGAAAACAAATGCTCGTGTCCTAAAAGACGTAATGTCCTTCCTCTCAAATATCACTGGACCTTCCAATAGTACTCAATAGCGGGGTCTAAAGTCACCGAAAGAGAAACTAGTGAATGATGAAGCAATCAGTTATAATGAGGGGTAGAGGGGGCATATCCCGAAAGAACTGACGATATTTTGCAATAGCCACACAAAATCCGATCAAGGTGCAATTGCAGCCTACAATTGCCACCTGGGTAGATGTCCTAAATTTTGGTCACTAGGTACCTCGGTCAAAGTGTGACATTTAGATTTTCGACCTAAGAAATGGGTCACGGGATGGATCCCTTCCAAGAGGTGGGTGCCTCAAGGGGAGATGCACAGAACAACTGGACCTCAGCCTTCAACCCTTCATGGATATCTCCCTGCCTTATGGTGTTAGGAACACTTGACTTGGAGGATTTAAAGTTCCCTATTTGACACCTTCTATTGTTTTGAAAAATGTGAGAACTAGATAACAGGGAGTTATTTGGATGCCTATCCCCGAAATCCTACCTAGACTAAAAGATTTCTTTTGGCACCTCCTGTGGAGGAAAACTTAGTGAGTTTTTAGAAAAAAATTAGATGTGGTTGTGTGAGATATTGGGGGTGTGAGCCAATCTCGTTGAAATTAAGTGGGAGTTGAGAGTTTTGTCAAGAAAAGGGTGGGGTGTTTTGGAATCCTTTTGGAAGAAACTTACTTCAACCTCCACATTTCGAGATGAAAACTATGTGAGTGAGAAGTGAATTTGTGTGTGAACAAGTGAAAGTGTGCCGATTTTTAATAATTTAGGTGTCACCTTGCTGCATGTGGACTTTGCTTGGTCCTTACAAGTGTTGATTACCTAAGTTACTATGCGTCATTGGTACAGCCTTGCGAAATTCAAAACTCCATAGGAAACTAGCATGTGGACTTGTGGGTCCTTTACTATTCCTTTAACTCCCTAATGTGATTTAATATAAGAAAGCTTTGAAACTATCCTAGATTGTGATCATGTTGGCATGTATGGGCTCTTTACAAAAACTTTAATCTTCCCTAGTGATTTGATCTACAAAAGTAAATTTCAGCACTATCTTATCTTTGTAGCATGTGGGCATGTATGGGCCCATTACAATCTTGAGATGTGTTTGAAAAATAAACTAAGAGGAGTCCCAAGGGGGTTTTTGTCCTCTCCTAAATGTTTATATCTTTTAAGGGAGATGGACTTGTCCTACAACCTTTTTCTGATTCTCAAGATCGCTTTGAAGCGCGAGAGAAGAGCATACTCAACGATTGATATCCAGTTTCTGGTCCCAATGTAAGTTTTATGTGATTACAAATGATTCCAACTTATACTCTTAGTCAAATCAAGCTATCCATGTGGAAAAATGAAAAAAAAAGAGGAAATAATGATTTTAAACCCCCTAAGTGCCTGTGTGTTTTGACTAATCCCTTTATATGGAGAGGGAACTAAGTGTGGTGTAGATTACAACAAGCATGGAATCATTTTTAAGAGGGCTAGGGGCCTTCCACAAATCACAAAAAGGCTTACAATGTGTATTCTTCTGCACAGGTGTGTGGGTCTCAGAGTAGACAGAGGTGCACTGAGCACCAATGTGCGAACCGAAAAAGACTTTTTGGCGCAGGTGCGTGGAAGGCGCTGAATAACACAGTAATTTTGGCGCACGTGCGCATGATGAGTGACTGTGGGCCAATAAACCCGCGCACATCTGTCACATGGCCGTGAAGAAAATTCTGGATGGAATTCTCTCAACTCATCTTTGAATTGGATGTTTTGCAGGTCGGCTTGGGCCGATTATGGTACCTGTAGGTTAAATAAACCGAAAGAAGAGCTAGAATGACCCAAATGGGGTAGGAAATTGATGCCAATCCCCAGTGGAGTCACCAATATATTGTGCCTCTTTTGTCACCTGAATGAGAAAAGCAGAGGTGCTTACAAGATTAGTTGGGTTAGCTAAGAAATACAACAGTAAAGGAAAGGGTTAGAAAAATAAACATAAAAGACTAAGCTAAGAATTAAACTAGGAAAGGAAAGAATAACTAAACTATTGAGCATAAGGACATAAGAACAAGAAAAAAACAAGACTCATGTCACCAATGGAAAGGATTGTATTAGTGAAAATAAAACAATGAGAAGAAAGGGAACTTTGGGTCCCTTCTTCCTCTAAGGGAGGGCTCTTGGACCCCCAAGATTAAGCTCTTCTTACAACATGAAAACTTGAAAGAAATGGTGAAAGAATCCCAAGCTAACCCACTCAAAAGGTGATGTGGATTGCCCAAATGGAATGGTGCTAGTATGCTTTTGATTAGAAAATAGGATTCCCCAAGAGAATAGCAACAGCATAACCTTGCAAATGAATTCCTTGAAAATATAGTGCACCCATGGCCTTGTTTTATAGCACCACTTTGAGGTATTGTGCAACTAGATTTTAGTGTGAAAAGGGGTTGTTTAGGGTACCTTTAGGTCTTTGACTAGCCACCCAGCCGGATCTAGCTGATATTTGGATGTCAAATCGACTTGGAAGCTAAACCAGAAGTGGGTGGGAGGCCGACCAATCTCATAAATGTGTCGTTCCCAGCTGTGCGCAACTTTTAGTATCCACAGTTGTGCATCGTGCGCATGTGTGCTTTTCCTGCATTTTTGGATGGCGCATGTGCACGCGCGCCCTGTGTAGTCATAATGCACCTTGATTTTATAATTGGTTGTATAGTTTTGGACCTTTTGGAAATGATTTTTTGGTAATTTTGTCCGATGGGTGGACTCATAGCTGTTTGAAGATGTTGGATTCCTGTAACCATTTGCGGACAAAATTTCAGTGATAATAGATCTGAAATTGTTATGGAGTCACCAATCTATTATGCCTCTTTTGTCACCTGAATGAACAAAACATAGGTTCTTACAAGCTTAGTTGGATTAGCTAAGCAAGACAAAATTAAAGGAAAGGGTTAGAAAAATAAACATAAAATACTAAGCTAAGAATTAAAATAGGAAAGGAAAGAACAACTAAAATATTGAGCATAAGGACATAAGAACAAGAAACAAACAAGACTCATTTCACCAATGGAAAGGATTGTATTAGTGAAAAGAAAACACCAAGAAGAAAGGGGACTTTGGGTCCCTTCTTCCTCCAAGTGAGGGCTCTTAGACCCCCAAGATTAAGCTCTTCTTACAATTTGAAAACTTGAAAGAAATGGTGAAAGAAACCCAATCTAACCCAATCAAAAGGTGACGTGGATTGCCCAAATGGAATGGGGCTATTATTCTCTTGATAAGAAAAGAGGATTCCCTAAGAGAATAGCAACAACATAACCTTGCAAATGAATTCCTTCAAAATGTAGTGCACCCATGGCCTTGTTTTATAACACAACTTTGAGGTATTGTGCAACCATCTTTTAGTGTGAAAAGGGGTTGTTTAGGGCACCTTTAGGTCTTTGACCATCCACCCAGCCAGATCCAACCGAGATTTGGATGTCAAATAAACTTGGAAGCTGAACCAGAAGTGGGTGGGAGGCCGACCAACCTCATAAATGCGACGTTCTCAGGTGTGCGCATCTTTTAGCATCCACAGTCGCGCATCGTGTGCATGTGTGCTTTTCCTGCATTTCTGGATGGCACATGTGTGTGTGCCCTATGTAGTCATAGCGCACCTTGATTTTATAATTGGTTGTATAGTTTTGGACCTTTTGGAAATGCTTTTTTGGTAATTTTGGTCCATGGGTGGACTCATAGCTATTTGAAGATGTTGGATTCCTGTAACCATTTGCGGACAAAATTTCAGTGATAACAGATCTGAAATTGTTATGAAGTTGTCAATCTGTTGCACCTCTTTTGTCACCTGAATGAGAAAAACATAGGTGCTTAGAAGCTTAGTTGGGTTAGCTAAGCAAGACAACAGTAAAGGAAAGGGTTAGAAAAATAAACATAAAATACTAAGCTAAGAATTAAACTAGGAAAGGAAAGAACAACTAAACTATTGAGCATAAGGACATAAGAACAAGAAACAAACAAAACTCATTTCACCAATGGAAAGGATTGTATTAGTGAAAAGAAAACACCGAGAAGAAAGGGGACTTTGGGTCCCTTATTCCTCCAAGGGAGGGCTCTTGGACCCCCAAGATTAAGCTCTTCTTACAACTTGCAAACTTGAAAGAAATGGTGAAAGAATCCCAAGCTAACCCACTCAAAAGGTGATGTGGATTGCCCAAATGGAATGGTTCTAGTATTCTCTTGATGAGAAAAGAGGATTCCCTAAGAGAATAACAGCAACATAACCTTGCAAATGAATTCCTTGAAAATGTAGTGCACCCATGGCCTTGTTTTATAGCACCACTTTGAGGTATTTTGTAACCAACTTTTAGTGTGAAAAGGGGTTGTTTAGGGCACCTTTAGGTCTTTGACCAGCCACCCAGCTGGATCCAACTAATATTTGTATGTCAAATTGACTTGGACGCTAAACGAGAAGTGGGTGGGAGGCCGACCAACCTCATAAATGTGACGTTCTTAGGTGTGCATGTATTTTAGCGTCCACAGTCATGCATCATGTGCATGTGTGTTTTTCCTGCATTTCTGGATGGCACATGTGCATGTGCACCCTGTGTAGTCATAGCGTACCTTGATTTTATAACCGGTTGTATAGTTTTGGACCTTTTGGAAATGATTTTTTGGTAATTTTGGTCCATGGGTGGACTCATAGCTGTTTGAATATGTTGGATTCCTATAACCATTTGTGGATGAAATTTCAGTGATAACAAAATGGCAGGGCCAACCATTTGCTAATCCCACCTGGAAGTCCCAACAATATCCTACTGCACCCTAACCAAATAAACTAGTTTCTAATCCTAATTGGCCTAACTTGCAATATCCTACCCCATTTTGGTAGAATTCAAATAATAACTCCTATCCCTCACAGTGAACTAGCATAATTGCCCAAGCCCCCAATTGGACTCAAAACTAGTAGCACCCCATGGGACTGACCAATCAACCCATTGTAATGGCTCCTCAAGATTATCCCACTTTTCAAGCTCCACTTCAACTACCCCAAAATCCTCAACCTCAAATGTGCCCTCAACTACCAGCTCAACCCAACCCGAATCCTAACAATAGACCAGTCCAGCTCATGCAAATTGTCGATAATTTGGAGGGGGAAACCAACACTGTAGGGTGCAACGAACCCCGGTTGAGATCAATGCATGTAATTTATCCTGAAGAAAGTGACATTCATCAATAATAGGAGAATGAGAATGATGTACAACCAGCAATAACACCATCGACTATTGTCATAAGAGAAGAAATATAACAGGGAGAAAAACAACGTTGAGCAACAAAATCCCGACAAAGATGTAATTTTTTCTCCTCTGTTTCTCGAGAGGGTAATGATAGAAAAACTGATTGTGTATCCTAACTTTGATATCGTTGCGGAACTAAAGAATCTATGTGTTAAAATTTCACTCCTACAGGCTTTACAAGACATCCCAATTTATGCAAAAAACATTAAAGAACTATGTGGGAAGAATCCTTGAAGGAAAACTAAGAATCCATCAACTTTTCACGTGGTAGGAACTTTGTCCGATCTTATTCTAGGAAAGAAGGATCCATTCAAGTACATGGACCTAGGGAATCCCATGGCAACAGTTCAGATACAGGTTTTTTTTTTTATCCAAATACACTGGTGGATTTGGGGGAAGCCATCAATATTCTGACCAATGAGACCTGTAATGTCCTGGGTATCACCTCTTTCGAACCTACTTCAACTATGTTAGAAGTGGCTGATAGATCGGTGATTAAACTAGTCAACACCTCACAAGAAATAGCAATCTCAGTCGACTATTGGGAATACCCAGCGGATTTCTTGGTTATCAACCCAAGAAGTAGACTCGATGGGCATCCATTTCTATTGGGATGACCATGGCTAGAAATGAAAGATGCATACATAGGATGTCGCGCAGGAAAAATGACAATTGCTAGAGGGAATGTTATAAAGAACCTTATCTTATATCCTCCAGCTAAACCAAGTCTTCCTGTCATACATCAGCAATTGCAACCACCTAGATATCCAGAAGAAAACCTACGATCTCCTCTCATACTGGAAGAATCTCTTGGGCCCAAAAACCAACTAGAAGATGATGTGATTAGCAACTTCATTAACATCCCAACTGTTGTAAGAAACCCAACATGTCAAATGTTAAAAGTTGTTTTAGATAATGAGGCACAGGGAGACCCTTTGGAAGAATTGATGGAGCAACATATTCCAACTATTGTTGTACATAACAACATTACAGTTGAAATCGTACCATGAATATTAACACCAATTTGAATAAGAAACAACAACAAAATTGATTCAAATCCTTTCTAAATATCAACAGGGTTTTGCTTCGGAGTATCCCGACATGAAGTTTATTGAACCCCAACTATGTACACATCATATCTACATTGAAAAAGATGCCCGACCCATCCAAAATCCCCAACAAAGATTAAACCCTCATCTCAGGGACATTGTCAAAGAAGAATTACAGAAACTGTTGGATGTAGATTTCATATATCTTATTTCAGAAAGCCAATGGGTCTCTCCACTAGTAATTGTCCCCAAAAAGAATGGTAAATGGAGAATTTGTGTAGATTACAGAGAATTCAATAAGGCTACCTAGAAGGACCATTTTCCCCTACATTTTATTGATCAGGTCCTTGATACTTTAGGAGGAAATCAAATTTTCTCCTTCCTAGATGGATTTAGTGGTTATAATCAAATTCAGATTTCTTCGGAAGACTAGGATAAAACTACATTTACATGTCCCTGGGGTACCTTCACATATCGAGTATTTCCCTTTGGATTATGTAATTCTTCAGCTACATTTCAGAGATCCATTTTAAGCATATTTTATGATTTAATTAATGAATGAATTGAAGTTTACATGGACGATTTTACCCCCTATTGCACTAACTTTGATCAAGATTTAAGGAATCTAGAGAAGGTACTGGAATGATGCATTGCTACCCAGCTATGTTTAAGTCATGAGAAATATCATATGATGATGATTGGAGGTGTGGTACTAGGACACTATGATTCTGCAAATGGAATCAAGGTAGACCCAACAAAAATAGAGGTAATCCTTAATTTGCCTACACCTCGTATACAAACTGAGGTACGTAGTTTCCTTGGCTATGCAGAATATTATCGCAGATTCATAGAAAAAATTTCAAGAATAGTTGCACCTTTACATTCTTTAACTGGTAATGTGGAATTTTAGTGGTCTGATAAGTGTGATTTTTTATTTGCAGAGCTTAAAAGGCTAGTTTCGACCGCACTAGTGTTGAGAGTACCAAACTATAAATTACCATTTCACATCTCTTAAGATGCATCAAATATCACTGTAGGCATTCTCCTTTGACATGAATAAGACACGAAACATTATGCTATTTATTTTATTAGCAAAAATCTTACTCCTGCCAAATTAAATTACATAGTAATAGAAAAACAATTTTTAGTCGTTATACATGCTATTAATAAATTTCGCCACTATATAACAGGCTATCCAGTTATTCTATATAATGATCATTCTGGTTTCAAATATTTAGCCAACAAACAAATTACTAATGGGCGGGTTACTCGATGGTTATTGCTATTGTAGGAATTCAACATCACCATTAAGGATCAGCCCGGAAAAGAGAATCTTGTTGTAGATTTCTTGTCTCGTGTACCCAAAGCAGATAACTCTTTGACATTTGAATACCAATTTTGATATGAACACTTGTTCATTGTCACTATTAAGACGCCTTGGTATGCTGATGTAGCAAATTATCTAGTAGTTTGGAGATTGCCAGCACACCTATCATCAAGATAGAGGAAATTGATTGTTTAGCACAGTGCACAGTTCACCTGGATTAGTGGATATATTTTCCACACAGGGTCTGATCCGAAGATGTGTTAGAGATGATGAAATTTACGATGTCTTGAAGGTGGGTCACGATGAGCCCTGTGGCAGACATTTTGCAGACCGCATAACTAGGCATAAGGTTTTACAGATGGGATACTATTGGCCCTCAATATTAAAATATGAAAAGAAGTATGTCCAAGCCTGTGATAGATGTGAGGAGATGGGGTGACCAAGCCAAGCTGATGAAATTCTCCTACAATGAAAAGTGGTGATGGAACCTTTCGAAAGATGGGCACTAGATTTCGTTGGCCCCTTCAACTCAAAATCAAACCAGAAAGAGTACATACTACTTGTAATAGACTATATGACCAAGTGGGTAGAAGCAGTGGCCTTGACAAATGCAACTGAGGAAGCGGTCATTAAGTTTCTCTTTGAACTATTTGTACACTATGGATTGCCCAAGGAAGTAAACATGGACGAAGGGTCACAATTTACAACACATAAAATCATGACCACTCTGCACAATTATTACATTAAACACACGGTTACTTCCCCATACCACCCATAGGAAAATAGACAAGTGGAGAGTAAAAATAAAGTCTTGGAGGCAATATTGACAAAAATAGTTTCAAAAAACCGTCAAAGTTGGGCAGCCCAGCTTCCAAATTCCTTATGGTCTTATCGCACAACATGGTGTAACACTACTAGTTACTCTCCCTATTACCTGGTCTTTGGCAAAGAGCCTATATTTCCAATTGAATTTGAGAATGGCCCAGGAAATTGGACTCGATCTTACTGAAGAACACACGCAACACTTACAAAAACTCAATGAGTTAGTTGAAGCACACTTGTTTTCCCTTCAACGCACAACTATTATTCAACAATAGAGAGTTAGCTAGCATGATAAGCATATCAAGAATAAATCCTTCTAGAATGGTGATTGGGCGCTTTTCTATGATTCCATATTTCAGGATTTTCCTGGGAAATTGCAGACAAGGTGGTTGGGACTGTATGAAACCAGAGAAGTCCACGATAATGGCACTATCACCTTAGCTAACATCGATGGGTCTAGTTCTCCTTTTTTGTTAAATGGACATCGACTATGACTCTACCATCAGCCCCTTTCAAAAGAATCCTTTAGCCAAGAAGTAAGTAATGATCCTACTGTTCATATTTTAGATGGCTGGGAAGGTAACCCAATAGCTTCAACTCCATGAAATCGTTGTATTTTCAACACTGTACATATTCTATATAGTTTTCTTTAAAGATATGATTGAGTTTTTAGGTTTTTACTTTCTAGGAAAGTCATTGTAAAGAGTTTTGGAGAACAAAAAATAGAAAATATGACTGTAATGAAATATATTTAGCACTCTTTTATGTTCCTTATTCAAAAATTTGATTTTATCTTGTATCACTTCAAAAGATTCATCGAATATGAACATCATTTTATACAGGAGATGAATATGTCATGTTCTGCAATAAAAGTCAGGTGATTGCATTAAAATAATGTGCAGCTATAGTAAATAGAAAATGAATGCATGACATCGTAAACCATCCAATACTGTGATCATTGAATAAACTTACCCGTAAAAATTAAATAAATTTAGTTGATGACTAATCAATCCTAGATTTGCTAAAACAAAAATGTCTACGGGAGGTATCCAATTACTTAATTAGATGGTTAAAAGTTGGACAACATCATGTTGTTCATTCGAACATAAAAAATGGCATTCCCTTTGTTGCAATTGTCGTTCCCTTCGCGGGTAGTGTCGTTCATTTGAATGTAACAACTACCATTCCTTTTGTAACAACTATCGTTCCCTTTGTCATGATTGTCGTTCCTTTTTTTTCAGGTAGCATTGTTCATTTGAAAGAAATAGTTGTTATTCCTTTTTTCGGTTGTTCCTGTTGTTCTTCCTTTCCTTTGATTGTTGCAATATGTTTATCCGCTCCTTTGGGTACGAACTTCACTAATTAATTTTCAGCATCATCATTTTCCAATCATCATGGTAACGATTTGTCATTTTTGAGGAATATCTAAGCATAACTTATCGAATTTTTTATGGATTGATTTTTCTGAATTATCTTAATATTGTTCATGATCCTTAACCACCATAATTCGTTTCTTTCCTCTATATATATACATATACTTGAATGATAATTTTCCTTCACATGATAATAAGGAGTCTAAGGAACATTTTCTACTTGGCATTCTTACACTTCTTACACCATCCCATACTCTTAAGGAGTAGATGAGCCTCCCTTAATAAAGCCTAAAAAATAAAAATAAAAGGGGGGGAAATAATAATAAAATAATCAAATATGAATAAAGAGAATATCCTTTTCCCAAAAAGGATAGGGCGTTCATGAGCCAACCTACCACGATCATAAGAGATTAACATAAGTGAAATTCCCACTATGGCTACCACACCAGGGAAATGGACTTTTTCATTTAGAGTCAAAGGACAGGAGGTCTTCCCCGGATGGGGTGTTAGTGCGGTCACCATGGAATGCGATGGGGGCAGGCACCAGCCATCGAGGCATGGAGCCATGTGATGGGCTTGTGCCACAGCCCGCCACCCTCCACTGAGCTTAAATGGCCTTAATTGCGATACGAGGGAGCATTTATGCAGTCCTCTCCCCTTCTCAGCGATTTCGAATGGTTTGGCTCACAATGCTTGTCATTTACCCCCGCTTGTTGTTCGCAGGGCTCATCCCTTCGCAGCACAGGCTTGACTCTGCTCAATTCCTCTGGGTTGATGTTGCCCCTGCCATTCTCTTTCACCGGGTGCTCTTAGTCTCTTCTGCCAGTCGCACTGTGCACCTTATGACTTTACCAAAGGGAAGACCGAGGAGGGGCTCTCCCTGGAAGCCTCGTAGGCCCTCGGTCACGCCTCCTGACTCAACCTCCATCTGTTCTTCCCCCCGCCTTCAGTCTGAGTTCAACTTTGCTTCCTCGCAAGTTCCGCAGGCTGCGTAGTTCAATTCTCTAGCCATAATCCTCTGGTCGCCAAATTCACTCTTGCGACACTTTCAAGACCCCCAAGTGAATCCCTCTGCCCCCACGCCAATCCTTGACCCTCTGGGAAACCTGGGCTGCGACACTTCTCCTCATGGTGCGCCTAAGAGGGTTGAACACCTTTTCACTGACTCCTTCTATAGGGCGCAGTTCAGAGACCGCCTGACTGTATTATACGACCTGGTCTTTGAACTCAGGAAGGGGGTGGCGGATCTTCATTTTTGCCTACAGGCTACAGATGAGAAGGTGGCGAGCTTTCTTCAAATTCTCTCCTCCATGCATGAGGCTCTTTCCTCTGACCCAGTCGAAACTGCTCCAATGGAGGAACCTGCTGTCGCTACAGGTGGAGGTCTGGACAAGGAGCAGTGCCCAGCAAAAATGGAACAGGAGAAGGATGAGTGAGAGAGAAAAGTTGATGGAATTGCGTGCGACGAGGAAGGGGGACGACAATGGGCAGACCAGATGATGTATGTTGAGGAAGAGCCTTGGACAACGAACCTCCACGCCACGTGGTCAGGCTATCTGCCAGGTGTCTAGGTCTTTAGCATTTTTCAAGTCTTGTCAGTCTCTTAGTCTTAGATGATAAACAGTTTTAATACTATCTTTTACTAGCTTAACTTATGACTTGTTTGACTCATGAGCTGGCTGGACTGGTTTCCCCTTTGTTGGGGTAGTCCAGTAACTGCAACATGGATATCTCTGTATTTTGCTACTCTACTTCAGCTTTAGAAATCTCTTAATATACATATACTTCTTATTTACAAAAAAACAAAGGACAGGAGGTCTCATCACGATCCAACTTGTTCACTTTGTTACAATCTAGTGAGTGGCATTATTGTTATCTAGCCACCAAACCAGGATAGTGGCCTTTTTGGGAAAAGAATCTTTAAAATATTTATTGAGGATACTGGCTCATCTATGGGTTAAAAGGAAACTCTGTCGAGGCTATGGACGCCTATTGGCAGTAGTGGCTCTGCCTATGGTATTGAATTTTATCTTATACACTAATTTTTTATTGTGTTCATAAACTTCCTTTCTTAAAAAAGAGGCTATCATTCCGGTTATATTCAACACAAGGGAAAGTAACAAAGTTATGACACGTGGCATATTTATAAAACATGAACAAATTAGGACTACTCAAAATATTCTTCCTTAACATATCGAACATTGGTATTTGAACTCGTACTTTCCAAAAAAATATCATTATCATTCATGATTAACATTTAAATTCTTTGAAAGTTGCTAACAATCGTTCCCTCAACGACGACAGCGTAATAATTATCCCTCACTTGACTAGCCGCCATCATTGCTTTCACATATACTGATAGTCATGGTCAAACTTTTCATTTATTAGGGGGAGGATATTCCACACGATTATTGATAGACCATAATGATTACAATTAATGGGAAAATTTGTATTTCTATATACCATTGTTGTTCTGTAATTTTTACCATTTCTAGTAATTTTTTCTCACAGTCTGGTCTAACTAAGTTTGCAGTTGGGAACGATAGTTGTGCTCACTTGTTTAAAGAAGACATGGGTGGCTGAAGAATCTGTCGCGAGCCCACATTGCTGCAACTAACTGACCAAGCAATGGAAATTCTACACCATTTGGGGTGGACAAAATACTTCAACAGATTGCAGGGGTTTGACATAAATGTCACGCTATCATTTTTCTAAAACTTACAAGGGGCAGTCTCAGTAATTAGAGGCATACAAATTTTGGTTACTTATGCCATTATAGCTGAGGTAATAGGCCTCACAAATGAAGGAACACAATGCACTGGGAAATACACAACACTCAAGGAGGCTGTGGAGTCCTTCACAGAACTAAGAGAAGAATTTGACAAAAAAGGGAAAGGACTCAACCCCACTACTCTTAGTGAGCCATGGAGGGATCTAGAAAGTGTAATACAGAGATATATCACATGCGATGAGTGATACGATGTGGTGATACCACAACACCTCAAACTGTTGGCAGTACTAAAACAAGGGTTAGTGATAAATTTACCATTCTTTTTTAATACCATGTTGCATGAAGTTGCCAGAATAATCCAAAAAAACAAATACCCTGCCAATGTAATTAGTCACCACAGGTTAGTAAAATTGAGAGTAAACAGGGCCTTAAACCATACACAAATAACTTGGGGAGACTTAATTGAGCCCGATAGGCCCCTACAAATTGAGCAACCTGATGTCCACCATGAAATTCCCCTACGTGGAATTAAGACATCCCAGACAGAAAGAGATAATGCCCAAATTGAAATTCCAGTACCCCAACCTGAAATGGAAGAAACCCTCATTCAGTTTGAAGAAACCTAGAGAATACAAGAAGGAACATCAAAGAAGAAGAGACAGAGAACAATTTATGTTCCTGAAACCTCCACTGTAAAATGAAGAAGGGGTAAAAATACAGTACAACCTGAAAGCACTCAGAAAATTGTACAGACAGAACAACCATCACATGAAATCCCTGTAGAATAGAAGGATTATTTCTTCAGAAATTATGAAGAAGATATGGCCCAAGTACTAGGAAATTTGGGGATCTCACTTACTAAAAATACAGACAGGTCCAGAGAACCCTAAGCTCCAACTTCTTCTCATTCAAGCCCTATCTTTGATCTTCCTGATATGGAAATGCCATCTCCTGAAGGAACATAATATACAGAACCCTAGTTCGATGAGAACAATCCTTTAGAATAACTAGAGAACCCAGGAGATATAGGGAAGCAGTTACCAGTTGATCAAGGTGGGAAAGACCTTCAAATTTCCCATAGAAGGAAAGAAACAGTAGGAAAAGGCAATAACATAATCAAAAAGTTAAAACATGAAAACAAGACATTGAAGAAAATGGTTAAGAAAATAAAAGTATTAAAACAAAAAGTTGGCAGATTGAAACAAACAATTAGACAACTTAGGAAACAACTGGAAAAACATGACAAAGCCCATGAGAAGAAGAAATCTAAGACGTATAGAGTACAAGGAAGAAATCCACTTCCCAAAAGGATAGTTCACATCAATTATGTTGGGACACAAACAAAATTCCATGCTCCTTTGGAAACGGTTGAAATAGAAACTCATAAAGAGACTCCAACAACAATAGAAATAGTTATTCAAACTGAGGAAGTATTTCACTCCCCTGAGCAGGATGTCATTATTAAAAGATTGGAAGCAGAACTAGAACAATCCCAACAAACCCTAACTCAATGCAGAAGTGAAATGGTAACAGTGTCAGAACATCAAAAAAATTTCAGACAAATCCGAGCCATGTCAACAACTGAGAATGAGACTTTTGTTGATCTCGACAGAGCTAAATAAAAGGTTAAGAAGGTACAAGGCCATCTTGATGGAGCTTTGGAGAAAATCAAAGAAATTTTCTCTGTTTATTTTGCTATTTTAGCTTGTAGGGATCCTGCTACTTACTATGCCATGTTTCTATTAGAACGTTATTTGTCACTAAAAGTAAAAGCTATTAGGGAAGGCACACCTTCCGAGTTCACCATTGCTTCTAATTTTGTTTGATTTTTTAAAGAACAAGAGGATGGAGTACAATACTTTTTGTGTGAACTATATCTTCACAACTTCATCCTAGAAGGAAACAAAGAAGAAAACCCCAATCCATTCACTGGGGATATCCAGTTTCAGGCCTTCTTGTCTTTCGCTAAAAATCAAACCAGGTTTTCTAAAGCACATAAGGTCTTCATGAAAAGGGAGAATGGACTAGACCTATGGATCAGATGGGAACCTCCTAAATCCTTTGATACCATTATGAAACATAAAACATTCATGAAGAGGGAGAAGGTTGTAGAATATTTATCCCCCATCCATATACATATTGTACATTCAGGTCTACATTATTTTAGAGAGATTAAAGAAGAAGCCCTTTCTGCTGCCAAATTAAGATGGAATCTCTCCTCAAATGAATTCAAGAACAGGGAGCCATTTGGTTTCATAAATTTTCACGCAGCTACCTTCAGGTTAGAGAGGTATGCCAGAGTGATCATGGAAGAAGGGCCTTCCTGGATTGGATGTAGGTACAACCCTCCCATTATTTTGTATCCTCCAAAGGGTTATCAGAGTAATTATGGGTTCTAAAGACCTAGAGAAGAGACCTCTCCACCCTTCAGTATCATTTCTTTACATATAAAGTCTCATGTTGCATGAGGACATGCAAAAAGGTAAGTTGGGGGGTATGCTGAGTTGAGAAAAAGGTATAAATATTCTCCTTGTTACTTTGAATTGTGATATATTCTTTGATGACTTTTCTATTAATTTGAAGTAATTAGGGAATAAAATGATTAAAAAGTCTTTAGGAAATATTATTAAATGATATTAGATATTTTCTGAACTTTGGTTTGAATTGTTTTGATTTTATGCAGAAATGGACAATTGTTGTTAACTCAAGATAGTTAAGAAGATCATGAAGATGCATGGGCCATTGAAGATCAAAGAAATCAAGCACAAAACGATTCTAAGGAATATTGACTCTTCATAAATAGTAAAAACAATCTTGAGGATCTCTCGATCCTCACGATAACTTAATTTACTTGTTTCATTGTAATATATAAAGGGTAGTGAAACATAGAGAAAAGAGGGAAGGAATTTAACCAAAACATTCAGATCTATTAATTGCTGACATTATGTACAAAAATCCATTGTAAATGATCGATTAGTTATGGAATTAATGAAAGATTCAAGGTCTTGATCATTTCTGCGTACTGAGTTTTTAGTAGTAGTATCTTCTGAAGACCATGGGTCCAGTCGACAAGAGCTACTGTCTCATCTGTAATCTTATCAATTATGTTTTAGTTATGTTATTTGAATTTCCTTTTAACAGTTAGGATAACTCGTCAATGTGTTGATTCTTTTATGAATTGATTGTGTTGTTCATTTGCAGAGAATAAATGTTCCATTTGAAGATTATTGATTTCCGTTCCATTTCCAATTGTTGTTAATTTATTGCATGTGGATTCCTATCATTTAAATTCGCATTTGTTGTTCCTTTAGTGAAATTCACATTTGTTGTTCCTTTCGTTAAATTTGCATTTCTTGTTCCTTCTTATATATTCAATATATCGTTGTTCTTTTCCAGTAGATTAATTAATCATTAAGAGATTGATTGATTAGGTGTTTTCGCATATTAAATTATTGTTTCTTAGACTAATGAATTCAGTAAATTGATTGATGCTTTGATTCATGGTGTGTTATTGTTCAAATTACAATTCTGTTGAGTGAATTATTAGTTTCAGAGTTTTTATGAATGCGTGAAGAACTTGATTATTGCAGTAATTTAGATAGGCTCAGATTTTTCGTAGCTAAATTATCCACACGATTTAAACCTCTATGACTATATGCATAGACTTTGTTGACATTCTTGAAAGAAAAGATGAATCCTCGGTTGATAAATTAATGTCAGACTAAGGTTTTTTTTAAGACTTCTTTAGAGCCCAACAACATCTCACAATCATACACTCTTATCTCTATGTGGTTTTGGTATAAATACCAATCCCCTTTATTGGCTAAATTAGAAAGGTGAAGGATTCTCTGAATTTCATCATTGATCCTTGGCTCTATGTTGTTGTTTAGCATGCAAACCATTGGGTGATAGAACTAGTCTATGAAATCCTTGAAGTTGTATTCTGTTGATTTTTTCCTCACCGATGAGGTCCATGAGTTCACTGACTGTGGGTTTCCTTCTTGGTTTAATTTCTTAAATGCACATGGAAACCTGTCTGAATGAAAAAACAAGAACATATAAACCAAGACTAAGGAATATCTGAACATTCCTTCAGTTGGAACTTGAAAATATGATCATTAATGTTATCAACCAAAAATTGACTGAAATTTAATTTAATTGTGGCTCTTTCTTCTGTGGAAAAAATGGATAAGAAGCCTAGGATAGGCTCATCTACCCATTCATATCAGAAATAACCTAACAGGTAACAAAGAATGGAAATTATTTGGTTGGTCTTGACAATGAAGATGGAGGATGAATAAGGGGGATTTTTCTTGGGCAATTGGGCGTCTTCTGGAAAAAAAATCTCAAAAATCTGATCTCTTCGGGGAAATGTGAGCTTCTGGTACAGGTCGTTTAGGGATTCAATGGAAAATGGGATCGTAGAGTCAATTCTTTGGATTCGCAGCATGTGGTCAATCGATTCATAGGTAATTGCGAACAAGGTTTCACCAGAGGAGGAAACAATGGCCCTTTGGTCGGGTGAATAACGAGCTTGGCATTTGAGGGTGAATTTAGGGAAATGGTAGGCTGAAGGGAACATATATAGAGGTAAATGGGACTCCCAGAGTCCAATTTCATCGCTCTGATCTAGGAATATGTGTTTTATCCAAGAGTGCAATTCGAAGAAGTCAAATTCGCACCTCATCTCTATGATTTTATAGTCCTTATCTGCCAGGGGGATGTGATCCAGGTTGACAGGAGGGGGAAGGATCAGGTTCTCGGACGTATCAACATATTTGGCCTTGGGGGACATGATTTATAGAGATTTAAGGTTGAGTAATGGTGAAACTATGATTACCTAGGAAAAATGTACTTGTTGATGATGGAGGTTGCGACAATGGGATTGAAATATTGTTTTGGCACAGTGTCCACAGTGTTTGCATAAACAAATAGCATTACAAGGTGATGAAACAGGGTTTTACAATGTGATGGATGTGTGTGTTATGGTGCGGGGTGGTGACGAGGTGGTTAACGGTCATAAGGAGCGATTTGATTGGGTAACAGGTATGTAGGATGGGACATATGGCAAGTGGAAGTAGGGTATGGTGGCAGAGTGAGGTGAGCAGTATTGGGTAGTTGTTTGGAGGGATTTCAGAGGAAGGGTCCAAAATGTTGTGAGAGCACCATGTTAGGTGGGACCGACATGAGTGGAAACCACTTTTCATATCCCCCCCCACCCACCGTTAAAGGAAGAAAGGTCGAGGGGTATGAAATGTGTTGAGGACCGTCGATCTATGAGGTGAAGGGATGTCGTCGCTGACAACATGTGTGGGAATTACCCACTACACGCCAAAGTGTCTTTTCCACTAGTAACTTAGGATAAAAAATATGCGTTGGGTAGCACTAAGCCCATTTTTTTCCCTTTTACACCATGGTCTTATTTTCCTAAGGCTACAATAATCAAATTTAATCAATCAAGGGGTATTTTGACATCCCTTTTCAACTTTTATTGAAAATGAAATCATTAACCTATCTCCTAACCTAGTCATCTAACATATTAATCCATATTAGATTGTTGGATTAATTATTGTTCTAACCTAACTAATTTGGCCAAGATTAAACAGTTTGACCAAACTTATTCTCTAACCTATAAACATAAATTCAACAAGTTTGATCATGATTATACAGTATGATTCAAACTAAATTTATTTTTGATGTGGTTTTATTTTTTTCTCTCTTTTT
>SNQJ01S0010275.1:77837-96270 GCA_010110895.2 Picea sitchensis
ATGGGGGAAATGTCATGAGTTGTAGACTTAGGATAGTTTAATTTTGTGTTTATTAATTAGTTTTTTATTTTGTTTTTATTTCGTTTCGTTTTATTATTGTTTGTTTTATGTTTTATTTTAATATTTTTTATTATTATTATTTATTATATGTTTTGTTTTATTATGTTTTTTTTTATAATGTTTTAATTAATTTAAATTTTAAATTGTTTTATATTTGTTTTATTAATTGGTTTTATTTTAATTAATTTTTAATGTTGTTTTATTTTTTAATTAATTTTAATTCTAATAAACTAACCTAAATGCTAATTTAATCAAACTAACTTAGTCACTAATAAATAATTAATCTAATTATTTATTTATTATTAATTATCTTATTAAAATAATCTAATTGATATTTTTTTATCCTAAGGTTGTTTATACAAGGATGAGTGGCGGGCGAGATGTAGCCAATGGGACAAATGGACAAGGGAGTGAGTGGCGCAGAGGTGGATGAAGGATGCAACAGGGTGATGAGGGATCAGGCGAAATGGAATCAACCGAGCCTAGGAAGCCATATGTCTTCATCACGGGAGAAACGCCAAATAAGAAGTTGAAGAATCAAGTTACCTACGATTATAGGACCCCAACATAGGCTCCACCTGGGGATAGCAGCTCTTGAGGAGGTGTCAAGAATCTGAGATATTCGGATTCACAAATCAGTGCCTTATCTATTGGGCTGATCCCACAACCTGTATCCTGATCTGTCCTACAACTTAGTGACTGGAAACCAGCTGATTATGCATTTTTTCTTCGACTGAGTTTTTGAAATAAAACAAAAATAAAATAGATCGCATGCTTTCCCATCAAGCTTATTTGAATACTGTAAATATGATAATTAAAAGATGTTGATCTGACGATCTTATTTATGTACATACATCCTATTCTAACCTTAGAATGCATGAACTCAATCAATATGAAATATCCAATATAACCATTCAAATATTGGATCTGATACCTTGGCCCTTTCATTGTTTTTCACCCAACTTAGAAACAAAATTGTTAATGATATGTAGTAGATATTTCCAGCTTGATATTCATCACAAGGAGCTTGATGAACCTGATAGACAACAAAAATAATGGGAATGCATTATGGCTTTGTGATGAACAATTTCTCCATATAAATGGCCACTGAATCAAGATAGACTTGACCCATTACTGGATATTCTGACTCAGTCAATTCAACCTCATGACCAGGTGCCACACATGTGCTCTCTATGTCTTCAAGTGACTCTGAACATGCTTGTATTTGATCTGATGAGTTTTGTACTAATACTTCTACCAAACAAGACATTGGAGTTGACTGTCTGATCATATCCATATCATAACAGCTCTTGAAATCATTACGAGTAAATGGAAATTGACTCTGAAAACACAAACCATCTAACATATCAACTATTGGGTCATATAATACTTTAGATGACTATGGCATTGGCTCTATTGACACCTCATGGTTTACACTGTTATTTTCAACCAAAATATGAATAAGATTCCCTCTCACAATCTGAAATCAACTAAAGCATAAGGGCAAGGAATCAAAATAGATCAATTCATTACCTGTCCCGGGCTTTGTGATTTCATTTGAGGTTTGACCTTCAAAAAGATTCAAGGGTTGTACCTCTGGATCAGCTTGTGTATCATCCTTGTTTTCCTCAACTGATGCATTATAACATCCATCATCCTTTCTATTTACAATATGCTTGTAATTTTTTCTCAGGAGTGAGGCAAAACACAGGGGCAGACATTTTGCATTCACTGGAAACTTTTCTGCATTTTCCTCTTTGCAATCTTGATTAGTATGCAGAGTTTGATTTCCCTTTTTGTATTGTGATAAATGGGCTTCTTATTCCCATGAAGATAGTGTTGGTATCTTTGGATAATCAACCTCAATCTCATCCATATCATTCTCATCCTAATGATCATATCCAGGAAAATCATCTACATATGCAAGGTCATCAAACATGCACATCATCTCAGGAGTTTTTTTCATCACCATCTGATTTTGAACTTCATCTTTGGTTGTATTTTGAATTGAGTACATGAAATAATCGATTTGTGGTTCAAAATACCGAAACTGAGTTGGAAAAAGCTTGGGGACATTGATTTTTGTCCTTTGTGGAACTAATGGAACATAAGGTCTTCGAACAACAAGTTCCTCTTTCCTAATAATATTATGCATCACTTCATTGACTGTGTTGGTCAGAATATCTAATTTCATTTCTGAAGATGTCAGATGTTCCTTTTCTATTATGTCCTTCATCAATGCTTTCAATTTTTCCTTTATGTTCAATAGGTTAGCTTCCACATCAACTGCAACATTTTTTTATTTCTTCAAGAGTTGCAGTGTTTCGTTCTCTTAATTGGAATGCCATCTCTGGATCAAATGCATATGGGTAATGCAAAAGGGCTAATCTCAGGGGTGGCCTTATATCAACAGGCAATGCATGGGTTGTAGACTTAGGATAGTTTAATTTTATGTTTACTAATTAGTTTTTTTTATTTTGTTTTTATTTCATTGTTTTATTATTGTTTTTTTTATGTTTTATTTTAATATTTGTTTTTATTATTATTATTTATTATATGTTTTGTTTTATAATTCTTTAATTAATTTAAATTTTAAATTGTTTTATATTTGTTTTATTAAATGGTTTTATTTTAATTAATGTTTAATGTTGTTTTATTTTTTAATTAATGTTAATTCGAGTAAACTAACCTAAATGCTAATTTAATCAAACTAACTTAATCACTAATAAATAATTAATCTAATTATTTATTTATTATTAATTATCTTATTAAAATAATCTAATTAATATTTTTTTATCCTAAGTTTGTTTATGCAGGGATGAGTGGCGAGCGAGATGTAGCCAATGGGACAAATTGAAAAGGGAGTGAGTGGTGCAGAGGTGGATGAAGGATGCGGCAGGGTGATGAGGGATCGAGCGAAATGGATGGAGGGGGAAATGGAATCAACTGAGCCTAACATGTCAGATATCTTCATCATGGGAGAAACGCAAAATAAGCAGCTGAAGAATCAAGTTACCTATGATTATAAGACCGCAACAAAGTGAAATATAGGTTCCTTATATAACTTTAATATCTTCAAAAGGTTGTTTCTAGAGTCTACAAAAAGCTTCTTATGTTATCCTCCTCAACCTTATTGGTAGACTTGTCCTCAAGTCTACTTTATTGTTGCTGAACTCTTGTTGCAGAGAATTGAACTTTACAAAAATTTAGGAATAGGTTATCAATATCAAGAACATACACCTCTTCTTTATTCAAAAACTCATCAAGTAATGAAAGTAGTCTTCTTTAAATGCATTGAAGACTTTCTAACTTTGAAATTCACCAATAGATATTTTATTTAGAATTATCATTTGGCCAATGTGCTGGTTTTCCAATGAGGAATTCAAGGTTCATGTTATTGTGTCAGTGTCCTAGATTTTCTAGCCTAAACCCACTTATTATTATATATATATATATATATATATATATATATATATATATATATATATATATATATATATATATATATATATATATATATATATATATTGATTATTGGATGGAAGAGGGGGTGAATAGAGTAAGAAATGATTGTAATGGATGGAAGAGGAGGTGAATAGAGTAAGAAATGATTGTAAACAGATGGATGGAAAAGAAAATGGATGAAAAGTGAGATGGATAAATAAATAGAAATTCGGACTTCAACATGAAGTTTGGAAGAAGACAAATGTCATAGAGCGGGGTTGATGAATGAAATTATGAATGGTAGAACTTTTGAGAGGATTCTTTGATGTGACTTTGACATGATATGGAACTTGACTTCTTATTTTGACGATTGATTTCATATGTTTTTCCTTGATCTCAATTCATCTTCAAGTATCGGTCGATCATCCACTAGCTCCAAATATTTTGAGCTTCTTTGATGAACTCGACATCATATGATACTCCACTTTTCTTAAATTGAATATTTCATACTCTCATGTATGAATTTCCAAAACTTTGACTTTGATATTCACTTGTTCATAGATTTCACCTTCTGGATCCTTGCTTGACTTGTAAAATCTTAGCACTTGTCTTGAAATAAAATGTGAGATGATGGAGGAAGATAGGTGTACAGTCTCTCTTCATCCAATACTTTAAAAAAACAAATGACAAGTAAAATAAATTCAATGAATATCAACGAAAAAGAAAATGCATTATTTACCTACTGAGAAGTGGTGGCTAGCCTGACCTCCTGACAATATCTTGTTCACAAAATATTCATTTTATATCTGTTTGAAGTGATTCCAAATCTAGATTGAAGTGGATTCATAGGGATACTTCTAATAAAAAAAAGTTTTCAAAGTGAGTTTAAAGGATGTGTCAAACATACTAAGGAACAACATGCTTGATGGAGTTGTTTGTGAAATGCTTTCTAGACCAACAATTACTAATTTTAGCATAATTTTTCATTAAAGGATGGATTGACATGATCCACTTGGAGATTAATTTAGAATCATTTATCTACCTCAAATAGAAACAGGTTTTTAATATAGATTGATTTGATATCTCAAATCCACTGATGAACAAACCTAGGAGGAAGAGTTTCATCAAGTTGGTTTTAAAACATGCAATTAATAAATGTGGCATAATATTTTCATATGAACTGCAAATGAGATGATTCAAATTGTGGCTAAAATCGGACTTGTATATATACCTCCCTTAGAAACAGGTTTTGAAAATAAGATGATTTTATATGTGAAATATGTCAATGAACAATCAATATGTAGAATTGTCACAATGCAGATTTTATGATAAGCAGTTAGTAATTTGAGCATAACTTTTCCATACAAAATCAGATTGAGGTGATTCAAATTGAATTTAAAAATATATTATAAGTTATATCTCCCATATAAACAACTTGTAAAAATATTCCCATTAAATCCCTCAAATCATGACTATACTAACTCTACTCTTGAATTTTCTGCTTGAGACATAGTAACTATTTTGGGCATATTTTTTCCCTTTGAGATCCAATTTGAAAAATTCAAAATGGGTTAGAAACTATATTTCAAGGGATACTTTGTGTATAATATTTTTTGAAATATGATCCCATATGTTCCTCCAAAATAGGATGGTCCCGACTACATTTTGTCATAAAATGATCTCAAAACAAGTTTTATTCATGTAATATTGAACTAACTTTGTTATGCATTTTTTTTTATTCATTTATTCCTCTATATTATCCTATTCTATTTGGAAAAATAAAGAATTCACTAAAGTATAATAGAATTTCCAATGCATTTTGTTATCCCCGATTTCTAGGGATAACTAGGAGATCATGTCTCGAGGCCCATAGGTCCTATACATGGAGTACCAAGAGTAGGATTGACCTGAGCATGGCCCTGGAGGGCCCATCCTTTTCTTCTTTCATCAGATTCGTCTTGTCAGCAACAGTGACATCCATCACCATCAGCTTAGTCCTGTATCAGATAAGGATCTTTCTCCATGAGGTAATTGGTCCAGATATCATGGTATGTGTCACTTTTGATCATTATAAGCTTTAAATGTATTCATATAATTCATTTTATTTATGACGACTGCTTGGATGTTACATTGGCCCACTTGACCATGCTTGGGGAGATTGACTGGGTGCCCTAGAAAGCTTTTACCCATAGGTTTTGGTTTTCGACTGGGGAATTTCTAAAGAGCCATCGTCCGCTCCCATCATACCACCACTTTTCCATCTTGTCTCCTGCTCATATGTCACATTCCCCTTGTCCGGGCATTAGGATGATCTGTTTGTGGGGTTGCACCTTATCTTGTGGGAATAAGGGGATAAAGGCCCAGAAGGTAAGAGTAGCTGGTAAAAGATAAAATACTAAAATGAAACCTCGATATGCTTCGCCCAGGGATCCTCGAGAAGGCAATAAAAAGCCTCTCAGCAAGAAACAAGAGGGACCCGAAAAAATAACAAACAAGTGCTAATCAAGAGGATAGGGGGTCTCATCATGAGCCGGCCTATTATGATCAGGAGCACCTAACAGCATGACATTTCCATCATTTGGTTACCATGCCAGGGAAATGACCTTTGGTTGCATGGCCAAGGGAAAGGGGGTCTCATCACGAGTCATCCTTATCATATCTAAGAAAGTACTTGTGGGTAACACTGTCAGCTCTGGTCACCACGCCAAGGTGGTGTCCTATGGTTAGCCCTTGAATAAAAAGAAAAATAAGAAGAAAAAGAAAATAAAGAATAAAGGCCAAAAGGGGCTTGGAAAAATTGCATCCATGACAGGTACAACTCACCTTCTACAAAGGCACACACAGTTAATATCATGCATCCCTGACTCTCACTCTACCATATGTTTGGACATCTCTTAAACCACTTCACCTCGTTTACATGGCTTGGATGAAACCCCTTGGAAACTTTCCTTTCCTTATGGATACTAGCCCAATAAAGTATCTTGTCCTTTTTCTCAACCTTGTATTGTAGGTTTTTGTAAAGTCTTTGAGCTATTGAATGATATATCAAGGTTTTTATGCATATGTTTGATAATATTAATGATGAAATGTGATTAACATTTCTATGATCCCTGTGACTAATAAACCCGTGGAGGGCGTAGTTTTTGATGTGCAGGACCATGCCCAACAGACAAGTACCATTTGGATCGGTACACATGGGGAGATGATTAGTTCAGAACTCCATAGGGTTGGATAGCCCATCTGATGGTTGTTGAGATGCCATCAAAGGGTTAGAGATAGGACAATGTTTGACCGAGGTTTAGCACCAGAGAAGAAGAGGATGTTCCATCAGGGGAACTTTGGTTGACCCAGGCCTAGGGGGATTGACCCACTTGCAGTGGAACGTTGGCCCCAGATGACCCAAGACATCGCCAGGAGGCTTGTGACATCATCATGAGCATATGGCATATGGACAGGGTTGTTGGCACATGTGGCCGTTTGGAAGAGCACAAGGAGGGCTAACGTTTGGCTTCTGGATGCTGCACTGGCCCCAAAAAGGCCTAACGTCTCCCTCAGGAGGGCTTGACGTCTCACTTTTTTCTCATTTAGGGTTTTAAAAGAACATTTAGTGTAGAAACAATATGATTTTGGTTTAAAGCGTTGTTGGCTAATTTTTATGACCTAAATTTAATTAAAGGTCATTGATAGAGTATATATTGAGGAGTTTTATCCTTATTTTGACATAACACACAACTCACTCTCCTAGTGAGATCTGATTTTTGCACCCTACTTGTGTATTTTTTCTCTTTGAGTAAGGCACACTTGTTGAAGGAAGGCTTTTCTTGGAATTTTTGGCATTTCTCTTGAAGGAAGGTTTACAACTAGGGTTTGCAATGCTATTTCATCATGATATGTAAGTTTTTTTTCTACAAAACTTCTTAATTGAATGGTTGTAGTCTTATATTCTTGCATTTATTATAAATTTTTCTGATTTTAAAACCCTAAGGGACAAACACACAAGTAGGTGGTTGTCTCATGTCCCTTAAAAGAGAAATTCTCAACCATTGAAGAAGGAAGGAAGAGCCTAGCTGTTGCTACACTCTTATTACTTCTTCCCCTATGCTAGTTGTGCCTTTTAAAAGTCAAGAAGGAGGAGATGTCCCAGGCCTAGGTTATCTACACCTAGGGTCCTCCTGCTTCTAGGGTTTGGTGATAGGGCCTTGCCTTTGCAACACTCTCCCTCACCACACTCTCGTGTATTGATTTATCTTTTATGCTAGCCATTTTCCCAAGTTAAACCTAAGGAAGGAGGAAAGAGCACGAGGCCTTTCGTAAGAAACACCAGAGTGAGCCTCTTTCCCCTAGGGTTTTGTTTCTGAGGCCCTGCCATTGCAACACTTCATAACTCTTCCCTCTAGTCCTTAGCCTTTTCCCTTCAACCTTTGCGTCCTCTCTTAATTTGACTCCATTTACCCTTAGGCACTCATCTCAGGTCCCCAACATTGAAGTGATAGTGGTCAAACAAACTTTCAAACTCTTATAAATCAAAACCCTAACTAACTACTAACCCTAATAAGGCTGATGTCATCCTTGTTTATTCCATCTTGACGTAGAAATTTCTCTTTATAGGCAATTAGATGGTGGTTCAAAGCATTTGTTGAGTAAAGGATTGATTGGATACATTGTTTGCTACATCATCTTGATATTTATTGATGATTTGATATTGTTCCATTGCTATATTAATAAACATTGATCTCATCAATATCTATTGTCATAATTGCTAATGTATTGATATCAGATAGTTGTATGAAGTACTAACCCATTGAATCATAGCCTGCATGTATTTTTTTTATGTTTCTTTGTTCTGGGCAGGTGTTCTCATTTGGGCCTACACTTCATTATTGGCTATTTAGCCCGACTATTGGCTCTTGGTGGTGACCTGTGAAGAGGGACTTTTACTTATACCTTTATACCTTAGCCTCTTCAAAACCCTAGGTTACCGAGGATGTCTCTTCTAGGCCTAACCTTCCTGAAAAGAAAGAACCTCCCCATTGTGGTGACATTGGGTGGGGTAGGTTCCTGTTACGCCAGTTTGGCCTCTATCTTCTAGCCATTTGACCTAGCTACAAACTGTGCAATAACACATCCTTTTGCATAACAAGATCATAAGTAAACTCATATCCAAGTTGAAGAATATACCTTAATGAATTCTTGCACATGAGAGATCAAGTGCTCATACAGATTTGATGCCAAGAGATGTCAAAAAATGGAGTGTTATTGTGGCCTAGTCACTATTTGGAACCAAGTCTTGATATGATCTTTGTCTCCTTGGCTCTCCTTTGTTGTCACACGATAAATTTCTTCTAAAATTTGTTCATTACATTTATGAATGCACAAGGGATCTTGTGATAGACAAGAAATAAATTCTTCAATATCTAGCTCTAATGTTTGATCTTCATTGGATTTGGAAAATGAGTCTTTGTCATCTTTACAAGGATAAATAGAAAAATATTTTAGGTTCTTGTCTTGTGGATCCTCTTCATAGATTCATTTCTCCTCTTCTATCTTTTGAAATGAAAATCCATCCCTAGTGACAATTCTAAATTGTGGACAAGGATTTAAGAAGATCCTTGTAATGGCATACCCTCCTTCACTGAATAAATTCCTTAGCATCCTTTTTTTGAACATTTATAGGTCTTCTCTTGCAAATGGATTAGTAGTTGGATGTTTTTGTTTTTTAAGTGGTTGGTGGGGTTTTGTTTTAAACTTTTAAACTAGCTCTATCTAAATGTTCTTCCCTCACAACGACACCAAAAATGTTGGTCCAATGTAATGTTGTAAATTAGAATATATATTTTAATATCAATCCAAAGTTCGTAGAACTTTCAAGCACACCAATGTATATGGAATTTAGATCTAAACTAGTTTTGAATCAAATGAATCAAACTTGCATGAAATTTAAACACACTTGCATCGAAGATAAACAAACTTGCTTGAAATAAACACACTTAACAAGACTGAGTTGTTTTAAGTAAAAGGAAACTAAACTCCTTTACAAGAGATCATTTCATAGTGTTCTATAAAACTTATCAATCAATCAAGTTCACTAAATGACATACTTAACAAAACTTAATTGTTGTAGTAGGAAAAATAAGCTTCTTTACAAAAGGTCTTTTCATATTATTTCACCAAACCTTTCAACATTCAAGTTTGTCAAGTACTTCTAATGAAAATAAGAATTTAAAAATAGTAAATTTAACTACAACAAACATAAAATAAACATATCGTTGTTACAACTATGAAAAACTAGAAATTGAGTGCACAAGCTTGACAATGGGGGCCCTCCAATGCTTTCCTTTCACACTTGAATTAGAACCATCTAAAATAAATCTGCTAACAACATAGACTAATGAATAAAACAAATTCAATTCATTCACACAAATATGATCTCCAAAGCTCCAAGGCTGCAAATTATATTAATAAAAAGTATCTAATTATCCAAGTCTTGGGATATTTATACAAAGGGTTCATAACCACAAATGTTAAAATTACTCTAATAAGTTGCTAAGATCCATAAAATATGCTAATGAGGTCGAACCCCATCTCTCATATCCATAATATATGGATAAATCCCTCAAAATCCAAAATTGTCTTGATTTTTGGCTAAAAACACGGTATTTTTTGCACAAGTGGCCTAGTTTGACCAGTGTTGACCAGGCATGTGTGAAGTCCATCTCTGGAAGAGAATATATTTTTATCCATATGTGTACATCAAGGATAAATCCACATGTTTCATAATTATCCCAGGTGTCTGTCAAGTATATAAACCTCAGAGCTATTATGGGAAGTTGCAACTTCCCGTAATTTCGACTAAAAAAATAATTTTAATGTCTAAATTTTGCAAAAATTAAAATCATAAAAAGTAAATGAAAAATGTACCTGAGATGATCAATTTGAAGAAAATATGGAGGTAATGTGAGAAATATGATAGGATAATGGAGGAAAAACATAGGTTACATGGCAAAAATAAGCATCAAAAGTGGTACCAAACAACCCACTAGTTCAAAAGAAACCTTGATTGTTGGATCAACATTCACTAGAATTAGGTTTTATTCTCAAATCTAAAAGTATCACCACCCTTTTTATTCCTCCTCCTACCTTCTGGAGTCTCCAGGATGTTGATGTATGTCGCTTACCTATGGGAATGAACTAGAAAGACTGTGCGCAGGGTAAAAGCACAACAATTGCAGATGCATAGCGAATAACAAACTAGGGTTTTATTTAGCAAGGAAAATGATATGTGTTTAAGGGAAAATATTGAGTCTTTAGATTCATAAGGAAGGTATTCTTTTTAAACATCAATCAATAGCTTGAACCAGTGATTAAGGGGTGCAAGAGTAAAGGATGTAGTGGTGTGCAACGTTGTAAGCAACATCCCCTGTAGCCCGTGCGCAACAAACTAAATGAGGGGTTATGAATATTTTCATAGGATAAAAATGGTATCCAAGGGATTTTCTGCATGCAATATGATGAATTTTAAAGCCACAATCCATTTAAAATTCCACTTGAACCAATCATTCACTTTTTGTACTTCAATACCCAATTGCACAACATTTAGGATATTGTGCAACAACTTGTGCAGTGCTTCAACTGTTTGATAATTCCACGTGCCTTCAATATGATCTGAGCTCATGTGATTTGATGAATCATGAAAATAATGACTATAACAGATTCTGATTGACCACATGACCTCTGATAATGACCTTTTGATGACATGACAATCTATAACCATTTTGACTCTAAGGCCACATGACTCATCACTCAAGATTTATTGTGAGACCCTATCTAAACATTTTATTAACCACAAAACCCATTGACTCATTAACATTATTTTCACCTAAGAATGGTCTTTATGAAACCCAAAACATGGTCTTTATGAGACCCTACACTACATAATGAATTCAGACTCTAATAACCTATTTATAGGACACTAACACTATTCAAAAAAGGTCTAGATGAACCCATGAGAGGATGGGTGAAGGAATTTATTCCAACCACATTGCATGAGGCCATCATGAGATCCTAGGACATGAAGGACACAGTCAACAAGATGGTACCAACAAAATATATCATCCCTCAATGAGGTAAGGAGACAAAATTTCCCCAGAATTCATAGACAAGGAAGGAAAAGATAAATGAGGAGACTCGGTGAAAACTAAGAAGGAATACAATTTGCTTCAGTTGCAAAGATCTGTGAGAACCACGTCATAGATTTATGGGAAAAGGTAAATTCCAATACATTGAGGTAGTTTTCGATGAGGAGGATGACGACGATGAGGAAGGTATTGGAAAGGACAGTGGTGAGCCATCACAAACTATAGAGTAGGTGCCATTACAAGATATCCCTAAGGAAGTGAACATTTCCACCCTTTCAGGAGTCCCTAAACATTATACCTTCATGGTTAGATGCATTGTGCAAGGGCAGAGGGTTACAACACTGGTGGATGGTGGAGCCAACCACAACTTCATTGTTGTTTCACTTGTCACTAGTAGAAATCTCCCTATGGAAGATCTCAATGGATTCAATGTCTCAGAAGCATATGGGTACAATATGATGTGTACTCAGAGGATCATGGGACTGGAAGTAACCATGGGAAACTACATGTTGATTGATGACTTTTACATCATGGATTTATTAGATACTCATGTGGTGCTAGGATTTCAGTGGCTATACTCTCTGGGAGATATCTGCATGAATTATAAGGACATAAGGATAGAGTTCTAGGACATGGGTGGAAAACAAGTCATATTGAGAGGTATGTTGGCAGGTTCCCTAGGATCATCTATAAGTGGTGCATGGAGGCCCTTTTAGACATGGGGATGTGGCTTGCGCAATAGAGTGTTTGATCACCATGGAGAATTCATCACATGAATTCCAGCATTACCCTACGGATATCCATTGATTGCTTGGAAAGCATGAAAGAGTGTTTGAACCATTGTTGACAGGGAGACCACCTGACAGACGATTTGAGCATGTCATTGAGCTCGAAGAGGGGTCGAAGCCCGTGATCACCACTCCTTATAGGAATCCAAAAATATTCAAGGATGAAATAGAGAGGGCCATAAACAAGTTTCTAGAAATGGGACACATTGGGCCTAGCTCTAGTCATTTCGCTTCATCAGTTGTATTAGTGAAGAACAAATATGGTACTATGAGGATGTGCATAGAATATAGGGAACTAAACAAGAAGACCATAAAAAAAATGATATGCAATACCAAGAATTGATGAGATGATTGACAAATTTCATGGGGTAGTGTACTTGTCAAAGGTTGATATGCGATCAATATACCACCAAATTTGGGTCAGAGAGGAGGATATTCGTAAAACATCATTCAAGTGTCATTATGGGCACTACAAGTTTCTAGTCATGTCATTCAGGTTCACTAATGCACCAGCTAACTTTCAGTAATGCATGAACCATATCTTCAACAAACAATTGAGGAAATTTTTACTGTTATTCTTTGATGATATTCTCGTCTATAGAAGGACATGGGAGGAACACTTGAAGCATGTGGACGATATCCTCACCATTATGGAGGAACAATTGCTTTTTTACAAGGAGGAAAAGTGTGATTTTGGGTTGATAGAGATCCTTTATCCGGGGCACATCATTGGTGTGGAGGGATTAAAGGTGCATCAAGAGAAGATCCATACCATCTTAGACTATCCCCCCCTAGTTCATTCACAGATCTACAAGGATTCTTCGAGATATGTAGCTATTATAGATGCTTTGTGAAAGGATTTTCACAATTGGTTGCACCATTAATATACCTCACCAAGAAAGGGGAATTCTTATGGTCAGAATATGCACAGGTAGAATTCGAAAGAATGAAGAATGTCATGAGAACTTTTCCAATATTAGCACTCCCATATTTTACATAGCCTTTTATCATGGAATGTGACGCATCAAATGAAGGGATAGGAAAAATATTGATGATGAATCGACATCTGATAGATTTAGAGAGCAGGAAGCTAAGGGAGACTGAGAAGATATACCCTATCTATGATAAGTAGATGTTATCCATCATGCATGCATTGGCCAAATTCATACATTAATTGGTATGAGGATACTTCGTTCTTTAAACTGACCACAACAACTTGAGATATTTCTTGGAGAAGTGGGACCTGAATGAGAGGCAACATAAGTGGTTGAGTAAGGTATAGGCATATGATTTCGACATAGAGTATGTAAAGGGAAATAATAATATAGGTGTTGACACCTTATCCAGGAGACCTGCATCCTTCTCCATGACAAATATCTCAACATACTGGAAATCCATTCTCTTGGTGGAATACTCCAAGAATACCTTTGCTTGTGAATTGATGGAGGGTCATATTCAGGATGACAGATACAGGGTTATAGATGACATCATCTACTGTAAATAAATGATCGATATTGTCCCTAGGTCCACACCCAAGGATAAGATTTTGAGGGAAACACATGATGCACCATTGGCAGGTCACCATGGGTATCTAAATACCTATAGGAAGGTGAGGGAGAGATTATCATGGAAGGGTCTCAAAGGGGATGTACTTGTTCATGTGAGGGAGTGCATGACTTTCCATAAGAACAAGTCATAGTTCACACATCTTGTAGGACTACTTCAATCATTATCGATTCTGGAGAAGAAGTGGGAAATCATTTCCAAGAACTTCATCACAAGGTTACCAAAGGTATAGGGCAGCGAGCGTATCTATGTGGTAATGGACAAGTTGACTAAATATACGCACTTATTTTTTATCTCTACAGAGTGATCAGGATATTAAAGGAAGTAGCATACGAGTTGGAGCTACTGGAGGGTAGCATGATCCAAAATACCTTCCATGTATCATACCTCAAGAAGGAATTCAGATAACAAGTCATTGTTTTGTCATATATTCCTACACTAGATGAGGATGGATAGTAATTTCTATATCTCGAGAGGATTGTTCATGTCAGGGAACAAAGAATCAAGAGCAGGGTCATTCAAGATTACTTGTTTTTATGGAGAGGATTTTGCATAGAATATGCTACCTAGGAAGGGGAGAAGATCTTGCAACACCTTGATTTGGAATTGCTTGAGGAAAAAAAATATCGGGAATGGAGGACTCTAATTCCCCCTTCCAATTGACTGTGAAGTGATTTTGTATGAAGAGGGAGAGTATCATATCTGCAATTTCCAGGAGGGTTTCACGCATCTGTAAAAGGGGTCACCCCTATGGGTTGGGAACTGGTTGTCCCACGATGCCCCACAATCATCTTGCGAGGACCACCGCAGATTGGTGGTTTGCAGCCACATGTTGGACCAATTTGGAGATAAGGAGGTGGTTTACTGTAGATCGGTGTTGTTGGATCGGTGCAGAGTAAGGCTTGGTGAGCCTTGGATCAATGGACACAATAGGTTGGACTCATTCCAGTTTTTTCTTGTGTGTTTTTGTAGTATATTGTGTAGATTCCTAGAAAGCATTATATTTGTGTGCTCGATAGTATTCTATAGTTGTTATTACAACCATTAGACATCGTTGTATTGATTTTGGGAGTTTCCATCCATAATAATATGCCATGATTATCTGCTAATTTTTTTTGTAATGAATGTATTATATATGTTTGACAATATTCCTCTTTGAGAAAATTATCTATACGAAGTTAACACATTCATATAAGAAAAAACAATTTTTGGGGCCTAAATATATAAAATCCCCTTCTTGCCTAGTTGAGAATATTATATCAGAAGAGAAACAAAAATGGGTTACAAAGATGTCAGGTTATGAATTTGAAATTATCTACAAAAAAGGAAAACAAAATATGGTGGTAGATACACTTTCAAGGAAAGAAGAACACATAAAGGATTTATTGTGTGCTATTTCAGTTCCATAATTTGATTAGGTGGAAGAAGGAAGGATATAATGGAAGCAAGATCAAAAGTTATGCAATATCATTAAGTAAATACAAGAGGATCGAAGTGGATTAGACAATTTTTTGTCGAGTAATGATTCACTGTGGTATCGAGATCACTTATATTTATGTAACAATTCCCAACTCAAATAGAAGGTTCTTTTGTAATTGCAAACTTCTCTTATAGGAGGACATTTTGGTTTCTTGAAAACTTACCACAAGATCAAGAAGGAATTTTTCTGGGAAGGTCTTAACAATTATGTTCAAAAGTTTGTTCTTGACTCTGTTGTTTTCCAATAGAAAAAGGGAGAGACAATAAAGACCCTAGGTATCCTACAATGATTAGCTATACCAAGTCAACATTGGTAAGAAGTTTCAATGGATTTTATTATAGGTCTTCCCAGGTCCAAAAGAAATAATGTCATCATGGTAGTAGTGGATTGACTCAAAAAGTATGAACATTTTCTTCCTTTCTTGTCCTTTTAAAGAAATTGCAGTATCCTAAACATTCATGGAAACGATTTAGAAGCTACATGGAATCCCTAAGATCATTGTAAGTGAAAGAGATCCAATTTTCACCGGAAAATTTTGGAATCAATTATTTTCTTATTTGGGTACTCAATTGGCTCACAGCTTCTCTTACCATCCTCAATCCAATGGAAAAACAAATATTGCAAATAAATGTCTAGAAGGGTATCTTTTTTATTTGCATGTGATAAAAAAACAAGACAGGATAAGTAATTTCCCTTGGTAGAATGGTGGTACAACAAATCTTTCCATACTTCATCGAAAATGTCCTCATTTTTGGCACTTTATGGATATGATCCTCCATTCATCACATCACCATTGACGGGAAAGAGAAGTTTCATGCAGTGTAGGACCACATAGAGCACCAACAAGAGGTCATACTGAGTGTTTCTCTTGCATAAAATTGAAACTTCCCTTGGATTACTAGACCCCTATACCAAGACATAAATAGTACAAGTGGACACTAACATCCCTTTAAACTTATATTAACCCATCAAAATGAGGAGAGAAATGATATGATGAACCTATTTCAATGTTTTTCTTCGCTGCTTCCAATCCTCAGGCTTGATCTCTGAGATCCTTGGTGTAAATTGAGATCTGCAATGGAAAACTAAGGAAACTAGCTATCTCCTAATCCACAAGGTTATATAAGACAAGTCTGTCTACGAATATTAGAGAAAAAATAGACAAGAAAATGTAACAAGACATAAACTTGAAGGAAATATGCCAAGTATATATTAATTGGAAATCCAAAAAGAGATATTTACAGACCACGATTGATACATAAACAACCTTTCCAATCTTTCCTCGTTCATCCCCTTGCATGAATCTTGAAATAAAAATGTTGAAATCTTTCCTCAGGATCAAAGGTTTGATACCTCAAATCTTCCTCCCCTTCACCATGGAAATCCCTCATGATTTAGGATTTGGAGGTTTAACCACCATGGAGAAAATCACTCACTAGATCCACTAAATTGGGATCTCCAAGATTTTTAGGGAGAAAATATCTCTCAAGGATTTTAGGGAGAAAATATCTCTCAAGGATTTTAAGGAGGAAATATCTCTCAAGATCCACCAAATTAGGATTTTGGTTTGAGANCCAAACCTTACCTAAATGTCTCAATATCAGAATGATGATGCTTTGATGAATTATCCTCATGATATCAAAGGTTTAACACTATACAATTGATTCTCCTTCCATTTTCACCTTGGAATGCACTCATTATATAGGATTTAGAGGATTAACCACCATGGAGAAGATCACGCACTAGATCCACTAAATTGGGATCTCCAAGATTTTTAGGGAGAAAATATCTCTCAAGGATTTTAGGGAGAAAATATCTCTCAAGGATTTTAAGGAGGAAATATCTCTCAAGATCCACCAAATTAGGATTTTGGTTTGAGAAAATCTCTCGAACATCCATGAGATTTTCAAATTCTCCTTGAGATTAGGAAACTAAATTGAGGTGGATTGTCACACTAAATTGATTTCCTTTTTATGAATAATAATAAATAATCCGGTGCACATAGTATTTTTACCTTCATATGATATATTTCTCCACCACATTGACTAGGGATTGTGAAACAATTTCTTTCATAGTGTCAAGGTGTTGTGACACTTAGTAAAGTGCATGCGACACTTAGTAAGGTGCATATGACACTTTGAAAAAGTGCATGTGAAACTTAGTAAGGTGCATATGACACTTTACGACACTTAAATATCTTAGGCGTGAATAGGTGCGACACTTAATTATGTCATTTTGGTGTGTAAGAGATGCCCCCTAAAGTGTGAGGTCAGAAGAGAAACTGATGGCCAAAACACCTTACAAATTCTTCAATGCAAGGGTTTTGGAGTCGAACAACTTGACAAAAGTTGCAAACAATTATCAGTCAATATACAAGTATGTTCCATTTTTTAGGTAGGCATACCTATGCTCGGAATACGAGATGACTCAAAGCATGGTAACTGAAAAATACAATGCGGATCCATGAGGATACTGACTAAGGATATGGCCACTAGAGATACAATGTGGATCCTTACCTCCATGACATGAACTGATCACAACCAAGAAAAATACATAGTGGAGCTATGAGATGAAGAAACATAGTCACGGATCAACACAATGTGTATCTATGTAGCATTATATGTGTTGGATCATGTTGTCATTGATGCCAATGGTTTGATTATTTGGGAGATTGTTGGATCATATGTCATTGATGTAAATGATTTGGTTTGATTGATGTCATTGATTGATGTCAAGTAATTGATTGATATAATGCCCTTGATGAGAATGATATATGTCCAAGTGAAAACCAATCGATACAAAGACGAATCATAAGCTTCTTATCATGGTTGATAAGGTGCACAAATGGATGAACTCCAAAGTGGTCCCCTTATGGTGAAAGCCCTCACGGGAAGATGCTTTATGGAATGAGTTATCCTAGAAGAATGGTTGGAGGACCCATGCTTGTATGTGGAATAATG